>PVJC01028061.1:0-22829 GCA_004026665.1 Murina feae
CACCGGCTGGACTTTTTAAAAAAGTTTTCTTGATTTCAGGGGGGGGGGAAGGGGGAGGGAGAGGGGGAGGGGGAGGGGGGAGAGAGAGACAGAGAGACAGAGACACCAGTGATGAGAAGGAATCATTGATCGGCTGCCTCCTACAAGCCCCACACTGGGGATCGCATCCACAGCCTGGGCATGTGCCCTTGACTGGAATCGAACTCGGGAGTCTTCAGTCTGCAGGCCGACGCTCTATCCACTGAGCCACACCAGCCAGGGCTGGCTGGACTTTCCCAGACAATGGATGTGTGAGGATGTTGTAGCATGTGACAAGCTTTCCTCATTTTTGAAGGCCAAATACTATTCCATTGTATGTCTGCACCACTTCTTTTTTCTTTAATCCATTCATCTTGGGGTGGACACTTGAATTGCTTCTACCTCTTGGCCTCTGTGATTAATGCTGCCATCGGAAGCCCTAACCTGAGCCAGGAGGTCTCTCCAGGTCCAACGTTTGAAGATAAAATTCAAGCCCCCCAGGGCCCTCCTGCCTTAGGGATCTTCAGAGCTCATGGCTGCCTTGGACTCTTCTATCCTCCTCAGGAGGCAGCCAGCTTTTCTTCCGCATGCAGACTGTGTACCCTGGAGGTCAGTGATGGGCTGTGGCCATGGCTTCCCCCCGCCCCCTTTTTTTAAATATATTTTTTATCGATTTCAGAGAGGAAGGGAGCGGGAGAGAGAGACTGAACCATCAATGATGAGAGAGAACCGTTGATCGGCTGCCTCCTGCACGCCCCACACTGCTGATCGAGTTCGCAGCCTGGGCACATGCCCTGACCGGGAATCGAACGTGGCCCCCAAACTAGTTCAGAAACTAGTTCAGAAACTGCTCTTAACCTTGACTGTCCCATCAATTCTAACTTACTCTTGACTTTTCCTTGGGAATCCTAACTTCCCTGGTTGTGTAGTCAGATGATCTGAAGTGGTTAGATGAGACTAAATATGTTTTCTAAACATTTCCCAGGTTTAATATTGTATGGCTCCTCTGAAATGTTTGTTGGGATCAAAGGATAGAATACGATAGAGTGAGTTGCTGGGAGACAGCGGCTCCTTTCGGAGTCAGGCTGCCCTCTCTCCAGCCCTCCTCCCTTCCATCAGCCATTCATCCGTTCATCTGCGGGTCCAACACACGTTTCCTCAGTGTCCGTGCCCACAGCCTGCAGGCCCTCTGACTCCGTGCAGTTTCCCCGTACCTCCACGCTGTCAGCACTTTCCTCCATCCTGGCATTTGTGCTGAAACCGAAGCCTCTCCTCACAGTGGCCAGCGTGCAGCTCCCACCGGGCCCCACGATTTGACAGAGGCTTCGGGAGGCACATGCCCGGGTTGTGGGCTCCATCCCCAGTGTGCCATGCAGGTGGCAGCTGGTCCATGATTCTCATCATTGATGTTTCTATCTCTCTGCCCCTCTCCCTTCCTCTCTGAAATCAATTAATATATATATATATATATATATATATATATATATATATATATATATATATTTAAGAATCCACTTTGTATTAGAAAAAGCTTTGAGCCTCCCGGGAAGCCAGGCTGGGAGTATGAGGATGCTGTCAGGGGCTGGAAAAACCAAACCCACCCTGGCCGCAGGCTGCCTCCGCCCAGGCTGACAAATGCGGGCAGACGCCGGCGCGTGTGCCAATGAGGCAGACAGACCAGGGCGGTGGGGCAGGCCTCTGTGATCTGACAAGAGGGAGGTCCTTCCTGGTCAGCCCCAGGGACGGCCCGGGGTCCAGAAGAGCCCCGCCAAGCTTAGGCAGGCACTTCATCCTGGCTCCTGCTAAGTCCCCATGTCCGGACGTCTGCTGGGTGGCGCCACGGTAACCATGAGGCCACAATGGAACATTCTTCCCGAGGTGGTGGAAGGGGATCCCCGTGTCGGGCTCCTGCTGCGTCAGGTCTGAGCGAGCTCATTTCTCCCTCAGCGGGAGCAGTTCCCAGAAGAACTCCGAGATCAACCGGTCGACGCAGGACACACGGTGTCGGGAGTGGAACACGGTGACTGAGAATGGCCCCCATGGCTTCCTCCGGCTCTTGTGCATGGTTTGAGGCAAGGGGAGGAGGTAAGGCAGGCGGATGGCCAGGACGCATGGGCTGGGGTTTAAATCTGTTTTTATTGATGTCAGAGAGGAAGGGAGGGGGAGAGAGAGAAACATCCATGATGAGCGAGAATAACGGATCGGCCGCCTCCTGCACGCCCCACACTGGGGACTGAGCCTGCCACGCAGGCAGGTGCCCCGACCTGGAATCAAACCGTGACCTCCACAGGTCGCCGCTCAACCCCTGAGCTACACCAGCTGGGCCGAGTGGGCTGGGCTGTAGACACACCTGAGCTTGGCTTCCAGCCTCCCCACTTGGCAGCCACGTGCCCTTGGGTGGGCTTCTCCATGACTCCCCTTTTACAGTTTCTGAATCCGTAAAGTGGGGGTGATCCCTGTCTACATCACAGGGTGATCGTGCGAATGAGCGGAGCAAAACACCAGGCCTGTGGCTGTGTAAAAGCGTGAACTGTCCCTGGTAACGCCCAGCATTGTGGAACCCAGCCGCGTTCAGCAGGAGGGACAAAACCAGGGCGGACTCGCCCTGAACCCCTGCCTTTTCCTTTCGGCAGCACTACAGCGACAGCGCTAAGGCAAGGGCTGACCTCCACGCGCCAAACGCCAGCACCTTTCTGAGCCCCGACTCTCAGGGAAGCGGGGACCCTGGCTGGATCGACAGGCGGGGGTGGCCTCCTCTCCTTGGGCCATCTCCTGGGTCCCAACAGAGTCTCGGTGCCTGGCGCCTGGTCCCAGCCTCCGGACTGCCGGGGACCAGGCCACAGGGACAAGACGGGTGTGTCCCTCACGCCCCGAAGCTGTGCTGGTGAGAAGGGAGGGGAAGGGTAGGGGCCGGGCCTCGGACGCTGGGGGAAGGCACCGCTCAGGGAGGAGAGGAAACGCCCTGTTGTCCCCACAGCTGCCCATGGTGTCTGCTGCGGCTGCCCCTGGGGATGGCGGGGATGCTCTTGGTGCTGCTCTGCGCCTCCCACGCTGCTGCCAGTGAGTGCCCACTCCGTCTGTCGCCACAGGGCCCTTCTGGCCGCGGGCCGATGCTCCGTCCACTGAGCCAAACTGGCCAGGGCGTGGGAGCTTTTCAGAAATGCCCGTGCCCAGGCCCTGTCACCGGGGGTGGGGGAGGGGGCTGGGGGCAGGTGGATGGAGTGTGCAGTCAGGTGGGGAGTCCTTGTACCCCACTCTGCAGGGGTGGGGATGAGAGGGTCCCCGGCCAGGGAGGACACGGGGCGGCCAGGCAGAGCACGGCCCCCTGTGTGGGCACCATCCTCTTTCACAGGGAAGGAAACCAACTGGAAAAAGAAGCAGGGGTGGGAGAGTTCATGGTGACCACGGCGGCGAGCCAGACAGAGGGGGGGCCTGCAGGAGGGGGGCCTGCAGTCGGATGTGGGGGGGTGGCCACAGGCCCCCCACTCCTTGCCTCAGCAGTGAGGCCCCCCCCGCACACCCCTCGGCAGGTTGTGGCATCCAGCAAACCAACGTCATAGCAGCGTCCGAGGAGGGTCTGGTCAGGGAGAAGGAGTTCCCCTGGGTGGTGTCCCTGCAGAGCCCCCACCATGCCCACCTGGCTTTCGGCAGCATCCTCAGTGAGTTCTGGATCCTCAGCATCGCGTCTGCCTTTCAGCACAGGCCAGTACCCTGACTGGGGCCTCAAGACGCCCTGGGCGGGAAGGTGGACTCCTGGTGTCGGGGTGCCAGGCCTGTCCCCGGCTCAGCGCTGCCGCGAGTCCTGGGTCCTCGGGTCGCCGGATGCCAGCCTCGAAGCAGCCCGCAGCCTCCCGCCGCACAGCAAGGCGGTGGTCCTCATTCCTGCCCGTTTCACTGGGGACACAGAGGCCTTGGTTGGTAGGAGCCCTGGTTTGGCAGCTCGCCTGGGGCCTTACCAACATGCAGGAAACGCAGTGTGCGGGCACTGCAAGCGCGGGGGTCTGATTGTTGCTGCTTCGAACGTCTCTGTGTTCTCCACATTTTTTACATTGAATGTGCATTCTTTTAAACCAGAAAAACAAACAAACAAAAACAACCCGCAAATGTTATTGAAGGAATAACTGTGTGTTATTTTTAAAAAAAAGATCTTACTTTTTGACCCGATGATTTCACTTCTGGGAATGGACAGGAAATAATTGCAGCCACTGGAAACTTTTTTTAAAAATATATTTAATTGATTTTTTACAGAGAGGAAAGGAGAGGGATAGAGAGTTAGAAACATCAATGAGAGAGAAACATTGATCAATTGCTTTCTGCACACTCCCTACTAGGGACGTGCCCGCAACCAAGGTACATGCCCTTGACTGGAATCAAACCTGGGACCCTTGAGTCCGCAGGCTGATGCTCTATCCACTGAGCCAAACCGGTCAGGGCGCCACTGGAAACTTTGTATGCACAGAGTTGTTCATGGGATGGTCAATAAACAAAACACTTGGACATAATGTACGACTATATGGAGCAATAAAACAGTCTATTTCTCTTTTATATAGTACTAAGGACCCGGTGCACGAATTCCTGTGCCCTCTTGCAATCCGGGACCCTTCAGGGGATGTTGGAGAGCCGGTTTCAGCCTGATCCCCATGGGCTGGGCCAAGGGACCCCACCAGTGAATGGGATGCACCAGGCCTCTAGTAGGCATATAAGATCTTTGGTTAATTTCTTCCTGCCCTTCCCCCTTCCCTCTGAGATTCATCAGTCTGTTCCATGTTTCCATGCCTGTGTGTTGAGCATCTGCTCCCTGGTGGTCAGTGGGTGTCATAGCTACCAGTCGGTTGTTCGGCCAGTCAGTCAATCACTTAGACTTTTTAATATATATACTAGAGGCCTGATGCACAGAAATTCGTGCAAGAGTGCCCTTCCTTCTGCTGGCTGCTAGCACCAGCTTCCCTCCGGCACCCTGGACCTGGGTTGCTTCCCTCCTCCGGCTGCCCGCAGGCACCCGGGACCCTGGCTGGCTTCCTTCCGGCCCTGGCTTCCTCAGGAAGGACATCTGGAATGAAGTCCAGAAGATATCTGGTCTAATTAACATATTACCCTTTTATTATTATAGATCAGCTGTAAATAAATCATATGTTTAGACTTCTACAGGGTTTTTATTTTATTATTATTAAAAAACCTCTTTTCAGCTTTAGTGAAACCGTTGGATCATTGCCTAGGTTTACATTTTCATTCCCATATAAAGATTTAAAAGTCTTTAATTTAGTCAAACATAATGAATCCCACACTTATTGACCATGCTTTTGCTGGATTTTCTCCATTCAGCTCTAGAATTGGCTAAATCTGTTTTTCAAGTAGTTTTGTGTGGTTTTTTTTAATATTTTTTTTGGTTTCAGAGAGGGAGGGAAGGAGGGAGGGAGGGAGGGAGAGCAAGAGAAACATCAATGATCGGAGAGGCTCGTTGATTGGCTGCCTCCTGCACACCCCCTACTGGGGATGGAGCCCACAGGTGGGGCAGGTGCCCTGGGACTGCGTGCAGAGGGTAACATTTAGCCCAGGGCAGAGGAGCGGGACGGACATCAGCATGAAAATGGGAAGGACGCGGCCTTCTCGGTGCCTTAGCTTCTCAAGGTCCCCTCGCTCTCCCTCCAGGAAGGATGCCGTGGCCATCGTGGGGATCTCGAGGATGAACGCCACGGTGGTTTCTCACGAAGAGTTCCCGGTCAACACCATCATCGTCCACGAGGACTTTGACAACAAGACGATGACCAACGACCTAGCCCTCCTGAAGACAGACACGGCCATGCGGTTCAGCAGCCTGGTCCAGCCCATCTGCTTCCTGGGCAGGAAGCTGTACATGCCGCTGGCCTTGCGCAACTGCTGGGTGGCCGGCTGGAACCCCACGTTTGCAGTTACGCCTTCCTTCTCCGGGCGGAGGCTGTGTGCGCTAGCAGTAGGGGGGCTTCTCTTTTAAAAAGAAATACTTCTATTGATTTCAGGGAGGAAGGGAGAGGGAGAGGGCGAGATAGAAACATCAATGATGAGAGAGAATCATTGATCGGCTGCCTCCTGCACGTCCCACACTGGGGATCGAGCCTGCAACCCTGGTGTGTTCCCCGACAGGAAACTGAACCATGACCTGCTGGTTCATAGGTCGACACTCAGCCACTGAGCCACGTGGGTCGGGCTAGGGCTTAGCTTAAGAATGCAGGTGCCTCAGGTTCTAGAGTTGGGCTGGAACCCACAGCTAATCAGTCAAGATTCCCAGTGTTGGAATGTGGCCATTCCTACATTTGGCCCTTTTTCCTTCTAGTCCTACATCCACCAAGACTGGAAGTACGTAGGCCGCTGCCAACGGGGGGCGGACAGGGACATTGCTCCCCAAACCAGAGTGAACTGTCCTCTTGCCTAAGCCGTCCTTGTTTTCTTGGGAAATAAACAAGGAAGTGCATTCCGTGTAGATGTTGAAAAGGGGTAAATATGTTCTCTGCCTACGTTCACCTTCAAGTTCAAAGCAGAAGTGGTTTTCAGTGAACTCTCAGCCACGGGTCCTGCTGTCTAGGAGGAAGAGGGGTTGATCAGTACGGTGTCTGTTCACTCCCATCTGGACGTGTGGGTTGTAGTTGCGGTGGATGCGGGGATTGACTTCTGGATGATAATTCTCGGGCTCTCTGTTTGCTTGGTGCAGACGGGAAGGCAAATGACGATGAGTATCCTGAGGAAAATCTCCGTGCAAGAGACCAACCTGTGTCCCTTGTACAAGTTCCAGAAAACAGGATGTGGCAGCCACTTGGAGCAGGAGACCAACACTGTCTGCTTGGTAAGGACGTGACAGAGTAGCCCTGGCCGGGTTTCTCAGTGGTTAGAGCATTGGCTGGCGGACTGAAGGGTTGTGGGTTCGATTCCCGGTCAAGGGTATGTACCTTGGTTGCAGGCTCGATCCCCAGCCCAGGTCAGGGCATGTGTGGGAAGCAACCAATCGATCTCTCTCTCTCACATCGATGTTTCTCTCCCTCTCTGTCTCTATGTCTCTCTCTCACTCTCCCTTCTCCCTCCCATTCTCTCTAAAAATCAATGGAAAAATATCCTTTGGGGTGAGGATTAACAAAAAGGAACATGATGGAGTAGAAGTTCAATGCGGAGAGGAAGCGGTGTCACTTCCAGAGATGGGGAACTCCTGAGGGCAAGGGACTGTTACTTGAGACTCATGGCTGTCAGGACTGACTCTGTGGTCGGCTGGCACTCGGCAGATAGCAAGTGCTCAGTAAAACACCTGCGTAACAGGTGCCCCGTCACCATTGTTAGTGGGACACGACCAGGCAATTCCACTTTCAAACCTAGGTAACTGGCCAGGGTCACCTAGCTTAGCCGAGCGTGCCAAGCTCCCACCCACCCACCTGCAGAGAGAGAGAGAGGTCGGTGTGGCAGAATTCTCGTGGCCTCACGACTGCTCCCACAGGAGCAGGGAACACCGGGAGCACGTGCAGGGACCCGCGGCAGCCGAGGCGACCCTGACCCTCGCAGGACGGTGGGTGGGAGCGAGCAGCTTCAGTGAGGGATGGAAACGAGAGAGAGAGAGAGAGAGAGAGAGAGAGAGAGAGAGAGAGAGAGAGAGAGAGAGAGGAGAGGCGGGGAAAGGTGGCCATTCCAGGCCAGAAAGGACAGGAATATCAACATTCAAGGCATGAGAAACCGAAAGAGGGATTTAGTCCAAGTACTGAAAAGGGGCAAGACAATGAGACTCGAACCAGGAAGCTGCAGGCAGAGTGCAGAAGTCGACAAATGGTGTGTACAGTGGAAGGAAGGGTCGCCTTGTCGAAATCTGTGGCGGTGGCTGCCCAGATTGGGGCGGGTGCCCTGTCACCTGCCCCGTTTCCAGCGCGAACCGGCCTAGAACATTCCCGGAGCAAACCGTAAATTGCACAAGGATGTGTCAACAATGAAAAGTTCTTTCAGCCGGGCCGGCGTGGCTCAGTGGTTGAGCGATGGCCTACGAACCTGGAGGTCACGGTTTGATTCCCAGTCAGGGCACATGCCCGGGTTGCAGGCTCGATCCCCAGTGTGGGGCGTGCAGGAGGCAGCCGACCAAGGATTCTCTCTCATCGTTGATGTTTCTTTCTCTCTCTCTCTCTCTCTCTCTCTCTCTCTCTCTCCCTCCCTTCCCCTCTGAAATCAATAAAAATATATTTTTAAAAAAATCAAAACGAAAAGTTCCTTTAGACCTGAAGCCTCTGTCCTTTGTCACAGGGGGACCCAGGAAACCCGCTCATGTGCCAGCTGCAAGGGCTGGACCTGTGGGTGCTGAGAGGAGTCGTGATGCAGGGGGGCGAGAGGTGCCCTGGCCTCTTCCTGTACGTCAGGGTGGAGGACTATGGCGACTGGATCACGGCCTGGACGCAGACGGACAGCCTTCTCCCCCTGTCCGTGTTCCACCGCTACTACCGCTACCACCACCAGGAGAAGGAGGCCCCTGCCCAGGGCCCCTCGACGCCCACCAAGGGGACGCGGCTCCAGGAGCCAGCAAAAGCGACCATCTTCATGGCCAGATCTCCGTGGCCGGAGAACCGCTCTTCCGAGGGTGCGGAACCCCCGGGGGAGGGTGCGGAACCCCCGGGGAAGGGCGCGGAACCCCTGGGGAAGGGCGTGAGGCAGTTGGACAGCTCCCCGGGGGAGGAGGGGGAGGAGGAGGAGGCCCAGCCCTCGTACTATGACTATTACAGTGAGCAGGAGGCCGGGCAGGGGGGGTCCAAGTCTGGTCAGAGCAGGCTGCAGCAGCCCCAAGAAAGGCTCTTGCTTTCCTCTGCGCTTGCTTTCTTCTGGAACGGCAGACAGCCCGGGAGCTAACCCCTCACCCCCTCCACCATCCACGGGAGAGTAGGCTTAGAATGCTGGGTGCCCGGCACCCGCCACGCCGCGTGGGGGCCTGATGGCTGCACGCCCGCCCCGGCCCGCGGCCCGCCCTCCTCTGTGTCACTGCCGCGTGCTCCCACCGCGCCGTCATCTGTGCTTGTGAACTAAAGGCGGGCTGACAGGCAAACGCTAGAGTGCCCTGTGGTTCTTTCAGTGTCAGCGTGCCCGGGGCCAGGCTGGGCCGCGCCCGCCACAGGCCGACGGATGGCCCGGGAGCTGGCTGTGGGCCTGGACGCCGGGCGGCCGGCTCGGGGAACAGAGAGGCCCCTGTGGCTAGAAGGGAGCCGGTCATTTTAATGGATGGCTTTTTGGTCCGCAGCCCGTGGCCTCCCTCTGGCTACTTCCCGGGGGGGCTGTTCAGCTGCAGCCCCTCGTTGGTGGCCTTCATCTTATTCCAGTCCTTGCGGTAGCCTTTCAAGGACATCTGCGGGAGGAAAGGGGGAGAGGGGAGAGGTCACTCGGGAGGTGCGGACTGTGACTAGTTCAGAGCACAGCCCTGGATGGTGGCCCGGGTGCCCACGGGGCAGGGCGTGGCTACCAGGGGGGCACCTGGGAGAACCGACGAAAGCAGCGGGTCGCCAACCCTTCGGACCTGACGGAGCACCAGTGGCCCGCGGACCACCGGTTGGCAGCCGCTGCTCTGAAGAGCTTGCTTCTGGTGGGTGAAGCGAGAAGTTGCAGGTTGCTGCTGGGATGCTCTGCTGCTTCTCAGCCTCAGGTCTGAGGGGCCCCAGACTGGACCCCAACTTCCTTCCTGCGGCGGGAAGCGGAGCCAGGGTCCAGGCGAGACAGCGCTGCTGTCCTCTAAGTGCGTCTTTTAAAAGACGTTTTTTCCCATCAAGTTTTTATTGATTTCGGAGAGGAAGGGAGAGGGAGCGCGAGAGAGAAGCATCAATGATGGGAGAGAATCGGCTGCCTCCTGCACGCCCCCTACTGGACCTAGGCCAGGTTGCATGCTGAGCGCCGTCTATGAACCAGAAGGTCATGGCTTGATTCCCATGCCTGGGCTTCGGGCTTGATCCCCAGTGTGGGGTGTGCAGGAGGAAGCCGACCCAGGATTCTCTCTCATCGTTGATGTTTCTGTCTCTCTCTCCCTCCCTCTTCCTCTCTGAAATCAATTTAAAAAAATTCCTTTTTAGAAAAAGAATGTCATCCTTTGTTTCAATATAAGGCTCAAAGCAACTGTGGAGATTCCTCTCAGATGCTAAGTGTCCAAACATCTGTATCTTTAGTTCAAAAACAAAATTGCAGATAAAAATGGGAAGGGTGTGAAAGGCTGCCCACCGGGGCCTCTGGGGGTGGGGGGCTGGGGGAAGCCTACCTCCGCGATCTCCACTTTCCTCTCCCAGATGCGGATGGTCTTCTCCAGGTCCCCGTTGAGGATCTTCTCCTTGACGTACACCATCACGGGCGGCACTCGGAACTCGGCCATCTGCTTCCGCAGCTTCTTGTTCAGAGCCTCGGCTTTGGCCCGGTCCTGGGTGGGGAGAGGCCAGGTCACCCAGGATGGGACTGGCTGGGCCTCCCATCTCCCCTCCCCAACCCCCCACCCCCCACCGCGCCCAGTTGCACAGTAGTTTTTGAAGACAATGTTTAACATTTCAAAGGAGTGGGGGGAATCACAAAAATCTCGTTTTTTATAGATTGTGATGTTTTCATCCAGTTCAGAAACACCAAGTAGAGCTTAAGTCTCTTTTCCTTCCTCCCTCTCTCCCTTCCACCCTTCCCTTTCTCTCCTTCCTCCCTCTCTCCTTCCCTCTCTTCCACCCTTACTTCCACCCTTACTTCCACCCTTCCTTCCTTCCTTCCTTCCTTCCTTCCTTCCTTCCTTCCTTCCTTCCTTCCTTCCTTCCTTCCTTCCTTCCTTTATTAAGAGAGAGAAACAGTCCTGACTGGTCTGGGTCAGTGGATAGAGTGTCGGCCTGCAGATAGAAGGGTCCTGGGTTCAGTTCCAGTCAGGGGCACATGCCCGGGTTGTGGGCTCGATCCCCAGTGTGGGGCATGCAGGAGGCAGCCGATCAATGGCTCTCTGTAATCACTGATATTTCCATCTCTCTATCTCCCTCTCCCTTCTCTCTGAAATCAATAAAAAAAAATTTTTTTTTAAAAAGAGTCCTCATACACAGTAAATACTCTATAAATGTTGACCATTATAAAGAAGAGAGAGAGAGAGAGAGAGAGAGAGAGAGAGAGAAACATCAATTGGCTGCCTCCTGCACACCCGCTCCTGGGGACTGAGCCAGCACCTCAAGCATGTACCTTGACTGGAAATGGAACCAGTGGCCTCCTGGTGCATAGACGACACTCAGCCAACTGAGACATACCCGCGGGGCCAGGTCCAGTGTTCTTTTTTTTTTATTTAAACCTCACCTGAGGAGTGAGGATATTTTTTCATTGATTTTTAGAGAGCGTGGAAGAAAGGAAGGAGGGAGAGAGAGAGAGAGAGAGAGAGAGGGTGGGGTGGAGACAGAGAGAGAGAAACATTGACGTGAGAGGGACACATCGATTGGTTGCCTCCCAACTTGCAACCCAAGTATGTGCCCTTGACTAGCATTGACCCTGTGACCTTCCAGTGTGCAGGCCAACACTAACCACTGAGCAACACCAGTGGGGCCAAGCCCAGTGTTCTTTATCCCCCACTTTCTCAAAAAAAGCCCTCCTCGAGTCCCATCCTGGGTGCATTTAACTTGTAGAAATTCAACGTGATGTACTCAGCAAAACACTGAGCGTGCGGAATCACCATGAGGAGGCTTCCCCGTCTTTTCACACAGTGACCCCAGGGCCCGCGCGAGCCCAGGATGGAGGTCAGGTCTGCCGTCCAAGTATCCGCTGACCGGGTAAGAGCCAGGTGCCTAAAGGGGCTCCCTCTCCTTTACAGTCGGACACTGCCCCTTGGTGTGTGTGCTTTTTTTTCATACCAGTTTCATCATTATAAGCATGTCATATTTTTTTTGCAAGGTGGCCCATGCAACACTTTCAATATTTTATTTTATGGGGCATTTAAGGAATTCTTGAGGATTATTTGGGCTCTAACATGATTTCTACCTTGTGGACTGACTCTAGAACCTAAGCCGGCAGCGGAAGGCCGCCCTGCTGGACGGCAAGCCTCCGGGTACCACCTTCTCCTGTGACAGCCCAGAGATATTTTGATTTTTTTTTTTTTTTTTTTTTACGGTGTCGACTTTTCTAGACCAAAATCAAGGTGGCTTGTCCTGGCTAGTTTTGCTCAGTGGTTAGAGTGTCAGCCCGCGGACCGAAGGGTCACAGGTTCGATTCCCTGTCAAAGGCACGTACCTCTGTTGCAGATTCCCCAGGCCTGGTAGGGGCGCATGTGGGAAGCAGCCAATCAATGTGTGTGTGTGTGTCTC
This sequence comes from Murina feae, assembly GCA_004026665.1. Lineage (NCBI taxonomy): Eukaryota > Metazoa > Chordata > Mammalia > Chiroptera > Vespertilionidae > Murina > Murina feae. The sequence continues at coordinate 12,294 of PVJC01028061.1, forward strand.
TCTCTCATCAGTGTTTTTTTTCTCTCTCTCCCTCCTCCCTTCCTGCTACTCTCTCTAGAAGTCAAAGGAAAAAAATATCCTCCGGTGAGGATGAAAAATAAAAAATCTAGGTGGCTCGGATCTTGGGGGACAATGACGCGAGCCCTTGCAAACACCAGACATGGCACAGTTAACCTTCCCTCACCTCCTCCACTTGCAGGGCTTCTCTTTCAATTTTTTCCAGCAACTCGTGTCTCAGCAGGATCTCCTTCTCCAGGTTGTTGGACATTTCCATGGCTCGGTGTAGCTTGGTCTGAAAGAGAACAGCACAGCCTGTCTTGAGCGGAGTTGACCACCGGGGGCGCCACCAAGGACAGGCGGCTCTTTGTGAGGCAGGAGAGAAGCAGGGCCATGGGCCTGGCCTGCCCTTCTCACAAGGCCCAGGTGTTCAGCATCCCGGTGTCTAGGTGGCAGGGAGGAGAGAGCCCTGGGAGTCTCATCCTCATCTGCAGGGGGCGAGATGCTGAGATTCAACTCCCACCCCGCCATTTACTAAGTGTCCCTCCGCCCCGTCACACGGGTCCCTAGGACGCGTGCACTGACCACCAGGGGGCAGATGCTCCGCGCAGGAGCTGCCGAGCTGCAGTGACTTGGCAGGGGAGGTTCTCGGGTGACGCACCCAAAACCAGAGAGGAGGGAGCCTGATTGCTCCCAGGAACTTGCGATTCCACCTTTGGCTGTGGGTTATGCTGCTGCTGGGGGGCTGCCGGCCCTGAGCTTCCCTGCACACTAGGGTTTGCGTTCCGCATCCTGTATGACAGCAGCTTTGCAGAGGGTGTCAGAGAGGTGGTTTTGGCCCCATCCCCGCAGGCCAGGCCAAGGGACCCCACTTGATGGAGGGACCTCCTCACTCTCTGGATGCCCTTTGAGCCATGGTGCCGCCCCAGGTGTGGCCAGCCCGGGAGGGACCGCGGGAGGTTGGCTCCAGGGCACATCCGGCCATCTAGCCCAGTCCCGCCGGCCAGCCGCCTTCTAATTAATTTCTTTTCAATGTGCACGAATCCGTGCACCAGGCCACTAGGCCTCTAATGACAGGACAGAACAGCACCTGCTAACGGGAACCATGCCGTCCTCAGTCCTGGGGATCGGGCAGGTGGGTATACGGGGGGGCGGAGGAGGTTTTAGGGAACACCTTTGAGTCCTCCCTACCACAGGGCACCGCTAGCTTACAGTGGGTGAAGAATGACCTGGGAGGGTCAAGTGGGCCGAGAAGGTCAAGTGTATGGTAATGAAAGGAAACAAGAGTATACAGATGTTGAATTAGAATGCACATCTGAAATTGATATAATGCAGTTAACCAATGTAATGCTACTCCAATACATTTAATTTTTAAAACCCAGTTAATGAATAGCTACTATGCCAGGCCAGTGTGGCTCAGTGATTGAGTGTCGACCTATGAACCTGGAGGTCATGGTTTGATTCCAGGTCAGGGCACATGCCCGGGTGGTGAACTCGATCCTCAGTGGGGGTGGGGGAGGGGGGCTGCAGGAGGCAGCCCATCAATAACTCTCTCTCATCATTGGTGTTTCTATCTTCCTCTGCCTCTTCCTTCCTCTCTGGAGTCAATAAAAATATATTTAAAAAATTAATATCTACTAAAAAAAGAAAGAGGGACACATCACAGCTATCCTCAAAGGATGGTAACATACCAGACTCCCCTCACAAGCCCCGAGTGCTCCCTAGAGGGAGGCTCACTCCAAACTCATCGTCCTCCTTCCCGGCTGTGCCCTCAGCACGTAGCCCTGTGCCTGGCCTGGTGCTCGGTCCACGTGGTAATAGAGGGAAGTTCATCTGCGTGTTTTTGACAAGGTCGCCCACGTGGTGTGCGATACTCACATGGCGTGGTCCCTCCTGCCCCTCTCCCACCCCCTCCAACACAGTCCCTCGGACCACAGTGGCCGCACACCTGCTGGCCAGGCACTGCCCTTGGTGCCGGGGGGACAGCACCGACCAGCGGGAGCCCCAGGGCACACAGACGCACCTCCGAGACGTGACGCATGGAGCTGGGGTCCCCGGGGGAGGCCTGGCCTCACAATGCACAGCTGTCTGCCTGCCTGCCTTCCCCCAGGACAGCGGTTCTCAACCTGTGGGTCGCCACCTCTTTGGGGGTCGCACGGCCCTTTCCCAGGGGTCGCCTAAGACCATCCTGCATATCAGATATTTACACGATGATTCATAACAACAGCAACATGACCGTTACGAACGTAATGTTATGGTTGGGGGTCACCACAACATGAGGAGCTGCATTAAAGGGTCGCGGCATCAGGAAGGCTGAGAACCGCTGTCCCAGGAGGTGAGCTCTGAGCCACGAAGGGAGTGGGCCTTCTTCCCCCTCAGCCCCTCGCTGTGTCCACATCAGGGCTCCTGGGAGCGGCCCCGACATCTGCTGACTATTATCTGTCCCCAGCGCAGTGGCCCCTGGGCCTCGGACTGAAACGGCTCCCGTTCTGCCCACCGCAGCCCATGTCCCTGCTGCCCGGGTACCGAGACGTCGACCACCCGCACCGTGTGTGTAGCCACGTCCCCACGAGCGTCGCCGGCCCTGCCACCGTCCAGGTTCATCTTATAAACCAGACGTCCCGCCCCAGGACCCTGGCCTTTCCCCACAGGATCCGACAGGCCCTGTGCTGTGCAGCTGGGCGGGCAGGATCAGATCGAGGTCCGACGTGATGACGTGATGTAACCTCGTGCTGCCCGGCGCCCCGCCAGCGAGGGCCTGGAGTCCCGAGGATGGCTCCGTAGCGGAGATCAGATAAGCTGCCGATGGACGAGATAAGCTCCAAGCGACGACCTGCTGGATGGTTATGTCACCGCCGTGGGCGACGGAGTTTCAGAATGCCAGCGCCACTCGGTCTGCACACCTCACTCCGGGGGAAGGCAAGTGTTCAGGGGGGACAGGCGCTGGGCCAGCAGTCCCAGCGGGCCACAAACTTGCTGTCTGAACCTGCAATTACTCTGTCTCTCTGGGCCTCTGGTTTTTTTTCATCTGTAAACGGAAAATACTAGACGAGCATCAGCCTAGTCTGAACACATTCCAATTCACTTTTTTAAAAATGTACTTTTTTTTATTGATTTCAGGGAGGAAGGGGAGAGAGAGAGAGATACATCAGTGGTGAGAGAGAATTATTGATCAGCTGCCTCCTGCACGCCTCCCACTGGGATCAAGCCCACAACTCAGGCAGGTGCCCTGATTGGGAATCAAACCGTGAGCTCCTGATTCATAGGCAGACACTCAAACCACTGAGCCACGCGGGCCAGGCCCAGTTCACGTTTTAAAGTGACACCGTGTGGGCCAAGTGATGCCCTTATGTGAGCCACGGACACCCGTAGCCACTGCTGCTACCTGGGTCCCAGACAGACAGGAAATATTTCAGGTTTTGCGGGCCAAAGAGGCAAAATTGAGGATGTTTTATAGTTACTTATATGAACAAGAGAGAGAGGGGGAAAAAACAATTTTCCACAGATGTTTTATTGGTAAGATTTCAAATGTCAGCATGAAGTACAGTATTTTGGACCACAGGTCTACTAAGGAGAAGAATGGATTTTCGGGGGGAGAAACTGGCTTCGCTTAATGAGGTTTCTAAGGTAGTGTTCTCTACCAAACAGGTTGCAAATGTTCTGTAAAAACCATTCCTGGCTCACCAGGTAGTGGGCCGGCCACACGGGCCCACTGCTGGCTGACCCCTGCATCGGCCGGCTGCTGACGGGTGACCCCCAGCCCAGCCTGCTGGGGACAGGCCCTGTGAGCTCACGCCTATGGCCCTGCATAGTTATCCGTAGCGCCTCTCTTTCTCCAAAAAGGGTTCGGTGTGGATGAGGACTTATTTACTATTGTTCTGATCTATAGCTAAGATGGTTTTCCTTTGCAGGGTTTTAGGCAGGAATGCTTTTTTGTATGCCTAAACAAAACAGAGCCCCCAATGTGGCTAGCTCTCACTGTGCATAAAAATCATCTGGGGAGTTAAAAGAAAAAAGTAAAGATGCATGGCCCTCATCCCCTAATTCAATTGGTTGGGGTGAGACTAGGGTGTCCTTATAGCTTTTAAAAAAGGAGAAGTGCCTGGCTGGTGTGGCTCAGTGGTTGAGCGTCGACCTATGAACCAGGAGGTCGGGGTTCAATTCTCGGTCAGGGCACATGCCCAGGTTGGGGGCGTTATCCCCAGTGCGGGGTGTTCAGGAGGCAGCCGGTCACTGATTCTCTCTCATCACTGACGTTTCTATCCCTCTTTTCCTCTTCCTTACTCTCTCTGAAATCAATAAAAACTTTTTTTTTTTAAAGTAGAAGCTCCTCAGGTGGTTCTAACGTGCAGCCAGGGCTGTGAGAACATTCGGGGTGCTTCAGGAGACGTGGCTTTCACAGGAGGACTCGGGGAGCAGAGGGAGACTGAAGGCCACCTCCTCCCTGTGGGCACCTCCCTGTGGCAGGGACCGGGGCCTCGGGGTGGACCTTACTTTGTATGAGTTGAGGACCTGCAGGGTGGTCCCGGACGCCAGCTTCAGCCGGATCAGTTCCTGATTCCTTCCTTCGATCGTCTCTAGGAACTGAGCATTCTCTATCTTCAGCTGCTGAAAATCGACGTCATGGAGGGCCTCGCCCACCTCTTCCTTCTACAGGTCAGAGGAGAGGGAGAGATGACGGGAGGGAGTGACTTCCGAGGGTATGGCCCACACTCTGCGTCTCCGGGTGAGATTCTGGAAGCCAGGCATCGTTCAGTCATTCAACAAACACAGCCCTGGACGTGTTGATTCTCCTGCCCCATGTTGCATCACCGTCCGGGGCCGCCTCTGACATGTGTGCCTTCGGGGCCCCAGGTTCAAGCTAAAAATGAACCCATTGAGCGAGGAGAGGACGAGCCCTGTCATCACACCCCAGAGACCCTCTGCAGTTGTCCAAGGACCCACCAAGGCACACAACAACCGTGCCACCCCGGCCACATCCCCCAAAACCATCCACCAGTACGACGACGCGACAAGGGCCTTTTAAATTGAAGCCAAACTCTGTCTGCAGATTTACCAGCACAGAAACTGTGTTAGTTTCCCGTGGCTGCTGTGACGAATAACCACAAACTCAGTGGCTTATCGAACCACGCAAATTTACTACCTCACAGCTCAGGAGGTCAGTTCTCTGGGCTGAAATCAAGGAGGCCCCTGGGGAGATCGATGCCTCGCCGTGGCCAGCTTCTAGAGGCGCCTGCCTTCCTTTGCTCATGTCCCCTTCCTCTGCCTTCCCAGTAAAAGCTCTGCCCTAGAGCATCATCCTGATACGCCATGGTTGTGGGTTTGATCCCTGGTCAGGCACGTACACGAATCAACCAGTGAATGCGTAAATAAGTGGACCAACACACTGACCAGCCCCTCTCTGTCCCCTCCTCTCTCTAAAAATCAATAATAATTTTTTTTCTTTTTCTTTTTAAATACATCAGCCTGGTCGACTTGGCTCAGTGGTTGATCAGTGACCTATGAACCAAGAGGTCACCGGTTCTATTCCCAGTCAGGGCACATGCCTGGGTTGTGGGCTCGATCCCCAGTTGGGGGGTGTGCAGGAGGCAGCCAATCAATGGTTCTCTCATCATTGATGTTTCTCTCCCTCTCCTTTGCTCTCTGAAATCAATAAAAAAAAAAAATTTAAAAAACACATCACTCTGACCTCTGCTTCTGTTATCACATCTTCTCTCCTCCTCACTGGACGCTCATGATCGCATCGAACCGTCTCAGACAATCCAAGATTATCTCTCCATCTCAAGATCCTCGACTCGAATCATGTCTGCAAAACCCTTCTGCCGTGCGAGGTATCATAATCAGGTGCCGGGAATTGGGACGCAGACATCTTCGCGTGGACACTGTTCTACTGTCCACAGTACCTTAAAGAACAGAAGAAGCACCTACCTGCCTCAGTTGTAAAAGCATCTTTTTCCTCAAGACTTTGAGAGAGACGTTTTTCAAGCGTAATTTGTCCTTCATGTTATCCTGGAAAACAAAAGCGACGCTGTGACCCACTGCTCTTCCTCTTCCCTGTTGGTCTGAAGCACTTGCTGAGTCTGAGGCTACAAACCAAACCTGGAGCCCTGACTGACCGCCAGTCACTTGCTTTGAGGTCCTCTCCCATCTACGACAGGCGGGCGCTGCTATGGCATTTCCTTCGTCGCCAAGAAGCGGAGGAAGCTGCTGGGTCTGTCCTCTGCACATTTTCTATTGCTTTCAAATTCAGGATAATTTGGGTGGAGGCACCTTCCCAGACAAAACGACCTTCATGGTCCTTTGGTCTTTTGTTCTCTCGGTTTTCATACTTTTTATTATTTATAACCGGTTAGGGTTCGTAAGCTAACCCATTTCCAGGATCTGAAGCTGATACACTGTAAAATCTTTGAACATGAAGGGGCGTTTTATAACTCATTCTTTAAATTTTTTTTAAATTGATTTTAGAGGGAGGCAGGGAGAGGGATAAGGGACATAGAAACACTGATGAGAGGGAAACGTGGATTGGCTGCCTCCTGCACACCTCCCGTTGGGGATGGAGCCCAAGACGTGGGCATGCGCCCTGACTGGGAATTGTACCGTGACCTCCTGAGCCTCACCAGCTGGACTCATTCTTATAATGATGGAACTCAACAAGCTCAGGACAGACCTGTCTCATTCCATATAGTCACCTAACTAGATAGGCTCATACGTTTCTCAAGAAAACGTGTCGGTCCTGGCTGGTGTGGCTCAGTTGGTTGGAGCATCATCTTGTTCACCGAAAGGTTTCTCGGGTCCAGTTCCCGATCAGGGCACATACCCAGGTTCTGGGTTCGATCCCTGGTTGGGGCACATACAGGAGGCAAGCAATCAATGTTTCTCTCTCCCTCCCTTCCTCTCTCTCTCAAATCAATGCATGTCCTCGGGTGGGGGAAGGAAGGAAGGGATGGAGGGAGGGAGGGAGGGAACACATCTGATCTTGAAACAAATAGCAAATAAAAATAAGTCCTCCATCTGAGAAACTATTGATACTTGCCCCGCCTGACTGATGCCTGCCTGGATAAATTTGCATGAGACGTAAAAATCCTTGCATGCAGCAATGCTGATGGTGGACCAGATGCAGTGGGGCTGCCTCCCGGGGGTCCCTTCCATGTCATCGTTCAATGACTCTCCTCTCCCTTTCTAAGCGCCAGCCCCCTGCCAGCTCACCCTCCGGCGGTTCGCGTCCTCAATGTACTTGAGCACTTTCTGAGTGGCCAGGATACTCCCTTTCTTCTTGGATATGGTTTTCAAAATATCTTTTTCAAACTCTTGCCTTGCTTTCTGAACTTCAGCCATCCGAATCTCAGCTTCCTCGATGATAGCCTGGGGGAGTCAGCACAGAGAGAGAACAGGGTTTCCACAGGCTCTCAAGGACGCACCCCACTGAGGAAACCCACCTTCGCAGGCCTCTTTGTGGCCAACGTACTATGTTTCTTCTTCCCCTCAGGATCATACCCTTAAGGCGCAGATGTGCCTGCATGAATGCTATTACGTAAAAGCGTGCCTCAGAAAAGTTAATGGTAAACATAAAAAGGTGGCAAGCAACACCAGAGCCTCAGAGAGCTTTACAAATAGGTATTTTCATGTCTGAAATATGTATCCATTAAAATTATAACATTAATTTATAATGTAATGTAACATAACATAATATAATATTATAATAATAATTATAATAATAAAAGAGTAATATGCTAATTGGACCAGATGTCCTTCCTGACGAAGCCAGGGCTTTGAGGGAAGCTGGTGCCGGCAGCCGGGGGAAGGAAGGCCTACTCTTGCATGAATTTCGTGCATCGGGCCTCTAGTGTAATATGATGTAATATGATATGATATGATATGATATATGATATAAAAATATCTGGAAGATATGCACCAAAACATTAACCACAGTCACAGCTGGAGAGATGGATTAGGGGGAGACAAGAAGAGATGGATCAGTGGTTGAGTGCTGACCTATGAACCGGGAGATCATAGTTCCACAGCCCGTCAGGGCCAGACTGCAGGCTCCATCCCCAGCGTGGGGCCCACAGGAGGTAGCCAATGGGTGACTCTCTCTCATCATTGATACTTCTCTCTCTCTTTCCCTCTTCCTTCCTCTCTGAAATTAGTCCATACATATTTTTTTAAAAGCACTCTTATTACACATTTCTGTAATTTGAAAAAGATGCTGTAAATGAATACATGTACCAACATGGAAAGACACTGTTGAGTGATAAACTAGTTGATGAGATAATATGGTACCTTTTTATAAAGACGTTCCTACACGTATATGGATGTGTTTTCAAATGTGCTTCTTTTGGCTTACCCGTGTGTTTAAATTTTGCTACAACAAATAGAAGTTGTCTTTAAATAGGAAAACACAGAAGCACACCTGTTATTTTCAAGAATAAAATGAGAAGCAAACTAACTTCAGAGCTTTTCACTGGGAACCAAAAGGCAAACATGGCGTGCTTCCCTGGCCAGCCCCTGGCCTCAGCCTCGTGCCTCCCCACCGGCTCGACTTGCTAGAACATCCACCCACCTTCAATGCCACCTCCAACACGTCCGTCTCCTGCTCAGTCCCCCTCGGTGGGGTCTTGCTTTCTGAGACCTCCAAGACGCATGCCTCGGCCTTGGCTTCCGAGGTCTCACAGCCCTACCCAACCTGGCCTCCAAACACAGCCTCCAAAACACCCTCTCTTCTAACCACACCAGTCCCTCAGTGTCAAGAACGTCCCCGCCTTCACATCCTGCCTCGTGTGGTCCACCTTACGGGGGGGGGGGGGGGGGGGGGGCCTTTGGTCCTCTTCCTTAGCCTGATGCCATGGGCCTTCGAGGCCACCCCAAGTGCTACGCCAGCCCCGCCTCAGCAGAGCCTTCGCCAACCACGTGGGCCTGGCCTGTGAGGATGACGCTTTCACACACCGGAATTCAGCAATGCCCATTGGAGAAGAGAGAGGGGGCAGGTGGAGGGGGGAGCACAGGGGAGGGAGGGAGAGGAGGAGAGGAGGACGTCAGTGGCGACGTGAACCCACGGGTCTGTCCCTCTACGGACAGCGGGCGCATTCCTGGGTGTGCGCCCGCGTTTAGAAATACAACAATTTAGAGCTAGAACAGAAATACCTATTTTTCATACGACACGGCTCTCAAGCACTAGTATAAGCCCACAACTTCATCCGACGGGCAACCTCGTTAACAGTCCCGCGTCTCCTCTGCAGGAAACCTCGCCTTCCTCCTTCTTCGTCTCCAACAGGGCACGGGCCACCGTCATTCATGCTGCACAGGGAGGGACACGTAGGGATTTTCCCACCAACTCACTGACTTAAACCTCCACCCCCTTGTGTTATTAAGAAATTCGTATACATTTTTAAGGGTATTTAGGATTATTATGGTTATGGTTGTTTATTTTTTTAAACATATTTTATTGATTTTTGACAGAGAGGAAGGGAGAGGGATAGAGAGCTAGAAACATCGAAGAGAGAGAGTTATTGATCAGCCGCCTCCTGCACACCTCCCACTGGGGATGTGCCTGCAACCAAGGTACATGCCCTTGACCGGAACTGAACCTGAGACCCCTCAGTCCCAAGGCCGATGCTCCATCCACTGAGCCAAACCGGTTAGGGTGGCTATGGTTTTGTTTTTTTTTAAAGAATCCATATCTTAGAGACATGTACTGAAATATGTGCAGGTGAACGCGATGAAATAAGTACAGCCCGCTTGCCTGTTCCGAGGGGGAAGTCGGTAGGGATACGGAGGACACAAGAGTGGCCATGTGATCATGACGGTTGAGTGTGAGTGGTAAGTGTGTAAGTAAGTGTGTAAGTGTGTAAGTAAGTGTGTAAGTGCGGGACTGTCAACGACGTTGCCCGTTGGATGAAGTGGTGGGCTTATACTAGTCCTAGCCTCTGAACCTTGGTATAATTTTGAAATTTTCCATTAAAAAAAGTTTAAAATTTGTTTTCTCTTCAAGGAGGAGGTACGTTCCTTAAAGGCAGGCCCTCTCCCTGGCTGGTGCGGCTCAGTTGGTGGGAGCACCGTCCGGGGACGTAGGCTGAACGGCGGCAGGTTCCGTTCCCGATCAGGGCGCATGCCCAGGCAACCAATCCACGTTTCTTTCTCACAGAGAGATGTCTCTCTCTCTTTCCCTTCCTCCCTCCCTCTCTCCCTAAAGTCAATGGGAAACATATCCTTGGTGAGGATTAAAAAAAAAAAAAAAGCCCGGCCAGTGTAGGTGGCTCAGTCCCAGGAACCGAGAGATCCACAGGTTCGATTCCCGGTCAGAGCACACGCCTGGGTTGAGGGCTTGGTTGGGGCCCAGAGGGGCGTGCAGGAGGCACCCGATCGATGCTGCTGTTTCCCCTCTCACGGATGCTTCTATCTCTCGATCCCTCTCCTTTCCTCCCTCTCCAAAAAAAATAAATAAATAAATAAAAATCAATACTAGTAAGAACATTTTTACAAGATAAAATAAATTAACCCAATCCATCATATCAATAGACAAAAAAAAAAAAAAAAAAAAGG
>PVJC01028062.1:0-22806 GCA_004026665.1 Murina feae
CAGCTGTCCAGGCCCTTGGAGGGGCATCGGAGAGCGGGTAAGAGGTGGCAGGGGGTCAGAGGCCTGCTTGGAGGGCTTCTCAGGCCCCTTGCAGGGCACCAGGAAGTGGGAAAGCAAGGTGGTGGGACGGGGAGTGGGAAAGAGGCGGCGGGGGGGTCTCGGCCTGCTTGGTGGCTGCCCAGGCCCTTTGCGGAGCACCGGGGAGCGGGAAAGCAAGGCTGCAGGGGCCGGGGTCCTGCTTGGCATCTCCCCAGACCCCTTGGCGCCCCAGGGAAGTGGGAAAGGAAGGCAGCAGGGGACGGGTGAGTGGGAAAACGGTTGGCGGCCTGCTTGGCGGCTTCCCAGGTCCCTTCCAGGGATCAGGGAGCAGGAAAAGGTTGGCCTGACCACAAGGCAGGGTTTTCCCTGCTTTCTGGTGGCTGGAGGAAGATGGGCAGTAGGCAAGCTTGGGAGGCAGGCAGCACCCAGCCCTGGCCACAGCTCAAAAAAGAGAACAACATGCAGGGGAGGGCAAGAGTCTGAGAGATCAACATAGAGGGGGTGCCTGCTCCAAGCCTGGGGGCAGGTCCCGGCAGGTAGGCACACACAGGAGGACTGCTCCGAGCCTCAGATGCGGCTGGGGCAGGTCCCCAGTGGTGACACACACACACACACACACACACACACACACAAAAGGCGCCTGGCAGACTGGGGCCATCATAGGACATCCACTGAGGGGTCCCAGACTGTGAGAGGGCACAGGCCGGGCTGAGGGACTCCTTCCACCCCGAGTGCACAAATTTTTGTGCACTGGGCCCCTAGTATATATATATATATATATATATATGTATATAAAGTTTATGAACATAATGTTTCTCAAAATATATACAAGTAAATATTGTTCATAAGAAAAATGGGTAAAAAGCTATATGTACACAAAAATTAGCTCACTAAATATTTAAAGGTTTTAAGTATTTGATAATTTTATGTGACAACTTAGCTAGACCATGTTCCCCAGATATTTGGTCAAAAATTAATATAGATACTTCTGTGAAGATATGATTAAGATGATATTAGTACCTAAATGAATAGTCTTAATGAAAAGCAGATTACTCTCCATAATGTGGGTGTACTTCAACTAATCAGTTGAAGGCTATAAGAAAGAAAAGACTGACATCCTCCAGGGAGCAGGGAATTCTGCCTCCAGAATATTTCCACCGTCAAGTTGCAACATAAACTGCTAGGATTCTAGTCTGTGGGCCTACCCTGCAAATTTTAGACTTGCAAGTGGACATTCCCTGAGGGGTCCCAGACTGCGAGAGGGGACAGGCCAAGCTGAGGGACCCCCGAGTGCACAAGTTTTTGTGCACTGGGCCTCTAGTCCTATATAATAAAAGGCTAATATGCAAACAGACCAATGGCAAAACAACCAAACTACTGGTCACTATGATATTTGCTAACCACTAAGGGGCACACACAAACCATGGAGGGCATGAGCAGCAGACTGCACAGCATGGAACATGGCGGGCATTGGCCATGAAGGGATGGTGGAGCAGGTGAGCAGGAGTGCCAGAACAATGTGAGGTGCCAGTCACTGTCATTGGGGTGAGCCTCTGGTGGTTACTGAAAATTCTTTGCTCCCACATGCTGGGGTCCCACCTGGAGCTCACACCAGCTGCGGGTGCCTGGTGCTGGTCCCGATTGCTCGGCACTTTCAATAGGAGCGAGCATTGGCTGCCAGTCCCCAACGCCCCTCAGGGCTTCTCCACCTCTTCTGAGGGGAGATCGGAACCAGCAGCCACCTCTAGCACCCACTGCCATGCCGGCCCCACTCATACCCACTGCTGGCACTGGGGCCACCACCACACCCACTACCAGCGCCCAGTGCCCATGCCAGTCCCGATCACTCAGCTCTGTCAGTGGGTGTGAGCAGCAGTTGCAGGCTCTGATCATCCCTGAGAGCTTCTCCACCTCCTCCTGCTCCTGAGGGGCAATTGAGGCAGCAGCCACCACTCGCACCTGCTGCCTGCACGGACCCTTCTTGGAGCTGCTGCTGGCGCTGGCCCCAATTGCTCCACGCCATCAGGGGGTGCGAGCAGGGCTGGCACCATCAGCGCGTGGAAGTGGCAGGGGTGGGAGCCAGGCTGCTGGCAGACAGGGGACCAGGGGCTGCAGCAGGAGGGGCTGGGCGGGGGCATAAAGGATGGGCTGAGACCCGCCCCTGTCCAACCACCCCCCCCACCCCCCCCACCCCCGCCAAGCCTCACGGCCCACAGTTGCTTTCAAAGTGCACAAATTCAAAGTGCCACTAGTTTCCTTATAATGTTGATGAAAGCTCTGGATATGCAACTACTTTTTATATCCATTAGCCTACAATAAAATTAGTTTTATTATAAGTTTATTATAAGTTTTGCCACAATTTCAAAATCCTATCTATAATGTTAAGTTTAGGACTTACTGTACCTCTGTTCGCTGATGGAAAGAAATCCAGGGGATTTTCGCCTTTACAGGAAAATAAAGTGGACTGTGAAAACGGCATTTTACATGTTTTGTAGTGAGCAGCCAGAGTGGGATCATCAAGCTCCTTCCCTGAGAACTATGCTAAGCATCTCAACGTCAAGCCCCAGTAGCTTTGGATTGTGTCTGTGAGCATTTATGTTTAATCTCATTTTAATCTGTGCATCTTTTAGCAATATGTGTCCTAAGGTGAATTATTTTATGACAACAATCTTATTGCATATATATTATGCTTTCCACATTAGTTTGTGTTGATATGCATTCATTCAACAAATATATTAGGACTTCCTACTCGGCTCTATCCTGCTTTAGCGGATACAGCAGCGAACAAGACACACACATCTATATCTCATGGGATTCATATTCTGAAGAAAAGAAGGGCAAGCATTACATTAATTTCTCATGCAATTTATATGAAAAAATACCAATTAAAATTTATACATATGAAAAGAGTTAATCCATGAAATTTCAGGGAATAAAGGTTTAGGCAGAAGGTACAACTAGCACCAAGTCCCTTAGGTGTAAACAATGGGTATATTTGTGGGACGAATAGGTAGCCAGTTCTGATGGTATGTTACTGGTGACAGAAGAGTGATACAGAGAGTAAATCAGTTGACAAATCATAATGGAATGGAAAGTAAGGGAAGACATTTACATTTTATTCTATTTGTGAGGTAAGTTATATTGATGACGTACACTGGGATTTGCAGGTGCACACTGAAAACAGGATGGCAGTATGTTCACCAAATCCATGTTGCTTGGCTCCTGGTCTGCCTAGTAGAGTCACTACTTACTAGAGTTCATCACAGAAAGCACAGCAGGGCAGGGGGATCTGGGATCATTGTCTCTTATGCTGTCTTCCTTTCTAAATAAAATAGAGCTATTAGAGAAGGATTTTCACTTAGCACAGAAACATATTTTCATTAGGACTAGCAATTTATTGGTTTTTAAATATCCTTTTCAGTCCCTTTAAACCAGTTTCACATGCAACATTATTTTCCTTTGGTAGGAGATTAAGATGAATGACCTGGCCTTAGCTGGTTTGGCTCAGTGGATAGAGCGTCGGCCTGCAGACTGAAGTGCCCCAGGTTTGATTCAGGTCAAGGGCATGTACCTTGGTTGCAGGCACATCCCCAGTAGGGGGTGTGCAGAAGGCAGCTGATTGATGTTTTTCTCTCATCGATGTTTCTAACTCTCTATCACTCTCCTTTCCTTTCTGTAAAAAATCAATAACATACATTAAAAGAAATGATGAATGACCTGAATGAATATGGTACAGTTCACACATGGGGATTTCTCAATAGAATTTGAACTAGTTGACATATTCAGAATTCTACTATAAAATTAACATTTAGATACATTGATCTTATGGATGATATCTTTTGTCTTGAAAACTTTTATTAGAAATCATCATGAAAGCTTTGAGTCACAAAGAAACTCACAGAATTTTCCCCTGTGACTCAAGGTAACTTTTAGTTATGACATAAGCAGTCTTATGTCCCTCCCAGGAAAGGCAGCTACAGTTCATTCCCATTTGTCTGGCATATTTTCCAACCTTAGGAAAAATCAGGAGAGGTGGAAAAAATATATTCAGACAGGTAAGCTATTGTTTGTAATGCAGATGAATGTAATGCCTTAGAAAAAAATTGGCATTGTTAGAATATACGTAACAATGGGTTTTGCTCTGTGAAGGCCCCAGTGGACAAAGTCAGTGATATCTACTGAAATTTCTTTATTGACTTTTCTCATTACCTCAATTATAATGAATTTTCTGTGCATGAACTGAGGCCAACCTGTCCATCTATGTCAGAGCCAGGAACTACTACTGAGAGAATATTTTAAGGAATTTCTAATATACCCTGGCAATAATCCAAAGGTAACCTATTCCAGTAAAATAATTTCACATTTGGGAAATTAAAGTAGGTGTTTGACTTTTTTTGTGTTTATAAAGTGAAGGAGAAAGGTGAAAGGAAGGACCATAAAGACAAGGTCTGTAAGAGCAACATAGAAGGGGTTACCCAACATATGTGGAAAATCTGGTCAACTCCATATCCAATAATATAATTTCACTGCTTACAGGAGGAATAACGTACTTAACGTTTCATTGGCTCCAATGAACACATGACAAACTGGGATAGCTCAAACAGTGATTTTCATAGAATATCCTAACGGAATCAAAGCCAATAGATATGGGTATTCTTGGTGAAAAAAAAGCAGTAACTGGAAAGCTAGCTGGGACTGACAGTATTTTCTGTTAATTCTACTTTATTCTGCTTTATATTTCTGATTTTTTTTTCTTCTGAAGATCTATTTCTCTACATCTCCATGGAAATTGGTATTGCTACATTCATACCATTGAAAAATGTGAGTGCACAAACTCAAAGTCTTTTGTGTTGCCAATTTGGGAGTAGATGCATATCTCTGTAGAGAACATCTATAACCAAGAGCTTGTGGTCACATCACGCAAGCATTGGCAGGAGACCAATTTCTGTGGTGGATTTCTTTTCTCATTGAAAAGCTTTCATGAAATCGATTTCATCTTCCTGTATACAGAAACAGATATGTTCAGATCGAATATTAGAGTACAAATATCTCTATCATGATAAGGTGGTAATGATGTATCTAATAAATGCAGATTTATTACAAACAAGTCAAGATGAGAATGTGTGTCCTTCCACTCTTACCTCCAGATCAAAATCCTCACACATAAATTGAACTTCATAAACTTAAGCACATATGCTTACATTTTCTTATTTTTTATACCCAAAATTATTCTCTAAAGTAGTCATATATTGTTGTGATTCAATAAATTTTAATGTTTTCCTCATTTAAAATGAACTGTCTGGGATAATATAATGATTAAAAGATTTAAAAAGTCACAAGTACAAAACAATTACAATTAACTATCTCCCAATAGAGGGTACCTCTGAAGTCAAATAAAACAAAGCAGAGATTGTCCAAAATATAATTAAGGGGATCAAATATTGTCCACAGAAAGTGTGATTATATATTTTAAAAAGCAATAGTGCAGTGAATTTTATTAATATATCTAAGAACAGAAATAATGTGAGAATGTGGTATCCATTAATGTATTTAAATGAAGCTAGATTTGAGTAGTGATAATTTCTTCAAGGTTCTATTGTCTTCTGATTCCATTTTTTGTCACCTTCTTTTGACTAATTCTTTACTTTCTTCTACAAATAAGAAAATAGTAGTAAATCAATGAAGGAGGCGACTTTCCTAATATCATGTATGAATTGTATATCAAGAAACAAACTAACAGGACTCCAACTTATGTTTTATTTTTATATTTTACTTATTTTTAATATATTTTTGTTGTTGAAAGTATTACAGATATCCCCCACCTTTCACCCATTCACCCCCTACTCCCAGCTCTGGCCCACTCATCTTGCCTTCACTGCACTAGCGTCTGTGTCCATGGGTTATGCATATATACATATGTTATTTGGTTAATCTCTTCCTGCCCCTCCCCATTTCCCTCTGAGATTTGTCAGTCTGTTGCATGCAGTTGCATTCATCAATCTGGATCTTATTTTCTTTGTCAGCTTATTTTGTTTATTAGATTCCATATATAAGTGATATCTAGCCTGCATTTCCTAATTGTTTCCAGGAACAAAGAATGAAGGTGAGTCTTAGGAAGGAGAAAGACTATATACATGGTGTCACATAGTTTAAAAGAAAAGGGTGTGTGTGTGTAAGTAAAAAAAAGCAACATATTCCTGCTTTAAAGTCATTTTTTGGCATTTCAGTATTAATAGATCGTTGTGTATAAATAAAATATATTAATGTAAATAAATTTTCATAATTGCATACTATTTAGTTCAAAAGCATACTAATGTTCAAGCACAAAAACTGGTATAATATTTACCTATAATCTGATTTATATGTACTAATCAGGGAAAATCAGTAATCAATGTGGTATGTCTGGTGGCATAAATCAAATGGCCCTAGACAATTGTCAGTGTCCTCACCATGTACGTTCTCACTATGAGGGCAATCACTGACTACCGGTTTATAAATTGTGTGCTATCCCTCGAGGGAGGTTTCTGGTCTCTTTCATTTTGATAATGCAGGCACATAAGTCATTACCAAGAACAGTTTCATTTTATCCCCATAGCACAGATAAATTCTGTCCAATCTGAAATCAGCATTCATATGGCAAATTCACTCAAAATTCCTGAGAATGTTTCTGGCCCATTTCCCATCTCCCAAAGTCATAAACCTGGCAACACTCTAAAAGCAAGAGCTAAAGGCCTATCTGAATATTAAAGATGGATTTTAAACATTCACTTTCTTCAAAAGATATGCTCTTACCATTGTCTACTTTCTGTATGATGATTTTTCATCCTATAGTTTTTGGATTTCCAACTTAGTATATACTAAATCACTTATTCAGTGACTGAGATACCCATTTAACAGGGACTGCAATCATAGTGCTTTGAAAGATACTGCCCATCATCTAGAAACACAATTGCTTATTCTCTTTAGTTATCAATGAAAATTAAAAGATCAAATGATATATTTAAAGAAAAACTTGAAAATTAGCTGAAGAATTATTATTGCTATGGCACAGGATAATACCTTTAGCCTCAAAGCCTTTCAGAACTTCACCAAAGGAAATCAGAGATATCACTGAAAGAACTAACCACAGCACCCCGTGGGAATTACACCCTCATAACTGATTATACATTTTCTATAGTTATGAATGGTGTATGAGTCTGCTCAGTCTGCCATAACAGAATGTCATAAACTGGGTGACTTAAACAGCATTTTTTCTTCTTCTTATAGTCCTGGAAGCTGGGAAGTCTAACATCAACATGCAGGCTGACTCAGTTCTGGTTAGGGCCCTCGGCCCCCATCCCAGTTTGCAAAGTGACACCTTCCTACTGTTCTCTCTCTCTCCCTCTCTCTCCCTCTCTCTCAACTCTAAGAGATAAGATGGCTCTCTGGTGTCTCATCTTATAAAGACATTAATCCTATTGGATCTGGGCCTGCTTCTATAATCTCATTTAGTCACAATTACTTCCTTATTTAATTACTTATATCCAAACAGAGCCACATTGGGGGTATACATTATGATTGAGGATTAGGGATTTAACCTATGAATTTTGGAAGGATACAATTTGGTACACAGCAAATGGTTATATACTTTAATGATTTAAGGTTGGAGGTCTAGGTAACTTCTCCCAAAGATAAATCACAGGGATCCCTGCACTATCTTCAACCTGGAGACCTAGTTTTACTGGAAATGACACCAACATATGACTGCTCTTGAAACTATTGAAGGGACTTTTTGAGGAACTATTAACTACAAATATAGCAATTAAATTACAAAAATTAAATGCCTGAGTCCTCATTTTGCCACTCAAAATAAATAACCAAATTGTCATTATCTAGTTCTTTAAAACTCAGAGCTCTACAAAGGATAATCTCTCAAAATACCCAGAATAAATAAAGCCATGGAGACAAGTTTTAGAAACTTATTATTTGAAGCTAGTAATATGTAACCTAGATTCTGAGATTTAGCTTAAGCATATTGGTCCTAACCAAAGTCAGGACCAGGAAAGACCTTGACAGCCACAAATAAATATCCCACTGTAACATTTATGAGACCATGGCACACAACAGTTTTTGTCCACCCCACTTGTTAAACCCAAATTGTTCAAGCAATGATACTAAGCTATGAGTCTAATAATTCTCCACATACATTCTGTCCCAAAATTAATGAAACAATCTGTCTCATGGAAAAGATTACTTCTTGGCAAATATTTTTAAATAAATATACTTATAATATTATATGATTTAAAATTATTTTCAATTGTTTTTGTGCTTTACATTGACAAACTACATACCTCAAGTCATTTTTGTCCAATTTGAACTTACAAAAGTAATGGTTATTGAGTGAGTGCCCGTATTTACTTGGGTAAATGAAACATGAACAAATAGGAAGGTAGGAGATTCAAAAAAGGTAATTTGGTATAATTATGACAGTTCTCATGATCATTATCTGAGACTTTGAGTATCATTTCATCTATTAAGATACATGTTGAATATACATGCTAACTAACATTAGTTCTACTGCTTATTGTCTTTTTCAGCAGCTTTTTACACAATATATCATATATATAGATGAGTTAATAAGCTCTTGGGATTCAAAGATCTCTCTCTGTTACCACTTTATATTCATACTAGAGGCCTGATGCAGGAAGATTTATGCAAGAATGGGCCTTCCTTCTCCTGGCTGCTGGCACCACTTTTGCTCCAGCCCAGAGCTGCCTTTCTGCCTTTGTTCTGGTCTGTAGCTGCCTTTCCACCTTCCCACAGTGCTTAGAGACTCGGAGCAGCTGGGGCAGTGGGGCAAGGACCCACCCTGCCCCTTGCTGCTCAGCACCTGAATCTGCAAATTAACCTGCCATCTTTGTTGGGTTAATTTGCATACTTACTCCTGATTGGCTGGTGGGTATCACAAAGGTATGGTCAATTTGCATCTTTCTCTTTTATTAGTGTAGATGTAGCCCTTTCCTCAACACAATCCCTAAATACTAGCAATCACTAATGCTTTCCCATCACCGTAATTTCATCATTCAAGCATCTAATCTAATAAAAAAGTAATATGCAAATTGACCCTCACTCTGTTACACCTAAGCCAAGCCGTGCCTGCCAGCCAATCAGACTGGCAATATGCAAATTAACCCAGCCAAGATGGCAGCCAGCAGCCACAGAGCTAGAGCAAACAAGAGGCCAGCGATGGAGGAAACTGCCTGCCTAGGCTGGCTGTGGCCTCTGCTCAAGGCAACAAAGTTTCAATTATAGAAGATAAACCCCAGAAACCTTTCAGCCAGCCTCGCTGGGACCTTGGGTCAATGGGAGCTGTGGCCAGCCTGCAAACAGCCCTCAGCCCCTCACCCAGGCTGGCCAGGCACCCCAGTAGGGACCCAAACCCTGAAGGGGCTGTGGGCAGCCTGAAAACAGTCCTCAGCCCCTCACCAAAGCTGGCCAGGCATGCCAGCAGATGGACATCCCCCGAGGGTTGCCAGACTGCAAGAGGGCACAGCCCGGGCTGAGGGCCCCCCCAAGTGCACAAATTTTTGTGCACTGGGCCTCTAGTGTTATATAAATGGATGCTAAATGTTTTTCATTTAGCATAATGCCTTTGAGATTCATCCAAGTTGTTTTGTGTATCAATGGTTCATTTCTTTTTTAGTGCTAAGAAGTATTTTATGATATGAACATATTACAGTTTGTTTAACTATTCACTTGTTGAGGCATTTTTGTTTGTTTGTTTTCAGGTTTTGGCTATTACACATAAAGCTGCTATGAACATTCTCATACATACTTTCCTGTGGACATAAATTTTCAATTCTCTGTGGTAAATATAACCTTTGAGTCTTAAAATAGTTCTATGTTTATTTTTATAAGGAAATGCCAGGCTCTTTAGCATGACTATTTCACTTTATATGCCCACCATCAATATTGAGACATTCAGTTTCAGTGCATTCTCACCTGCATTTTGGATTGTCATTAACATTATTTTTTCTGCTATTTTAGCTCTTCTATTGTGTATGTGGTGATATCTCATCAAAGCCATAATTCTGATTTTCCTAATGGCTCATAATGACGAACATGTTTTTTATGTACTTATTTGCCAATCGGAGATGCTAATAAGTAAACTGTCCATTTGTATTTAAACATTTTCCCATTTAATGATTTTTTTAACCACTGAGTTTTGAGAGCTATTTATATAATTTATTTTTTATTTGTCAAAAATGTAGTTAAGTTTGCAATGGTTTTTCTCAGTTTGTAACTTGTCATTTCATTCTACTATTAACTAAAAATTCACAAAAGTTTTAAATTTTGATGGCTCAGATATTTAGTGTCAAGCTTAAAAATTCTTCCCTCAGTCCTAGATCCCAAAGATTTTAGCTTATGTTATCTTCTAAAAGTTTATAATTATAATTTTTATGATTTTTTATCCTTTATAAAAGGCTAATATGCAAATTAACTGGTGGAATGATCGGTTGCTATGATGTGCACTGATCACCAGGGGGCAGATGCTCAATGCAGGAGTTGCCCCCTGGTGGTCACTGCGCTCCCACAGGGGTAGCACTGCTCAACCAGAAGCCCTGAGCTGGGCTCACAGCTGGCGAGCGCAATGGTGGTGGCAGGAGCCTCTCCCACCCTTGCAGCAGTGCTAAGGATGTCCGACTGCTGGCTTAAGCTGTCAGTGGGACATCCTCTGAGGGCTCCTGGACTGTGAGAGGGTGCAGGCTGGGTTGAGGAACCTCCCCTGAATGTGCAAATTTCATGCACTGAGCCTCTAATTATGTGAACCAAATATAATATTTTTGTATAAGGTATGAAGCTAAGGTTGAAGTTTTTTGTCTTCCACAGTGAATTCCTTTTGCATCTTCATCAAAAATCAGTTGGTCAGACATATGTGGAACTATTCCTGCTACATTGATCTATGTACCTATTCTTCTACCAAAATGATATGCCTTTATCACTGTATCTGTGTATTAAATCTTGAAATTGGATAGGCTGATTATTCATAACTTATTCTTCTTTTTAAAAGTGCTTTAGTTATTCTAGTTTCTTTGCTTTTCTATTTAGAATAATCTTTTTTATACCTACAAAAATAGGAATTTCATTAAATGTATATATCTTTTTGGGGAGAATTAACATGTATGTTCTAGTATGCCTTCCAAGC
Organism: Murina feae; assembly: GCA_004026665.1. NCBI lineage: Eukaryota > Metazoa > Chordata > Mammalia > Chiroptera > Vespertilionidae > Murina > Murina feae. The sequence continues at coordinate 11,225 of PVJC01028062.1, forward strand.
CACAAGCAAGGCATGTCTCACCATCTACTTAAATATTTAATTGCTTTCATCAAAATTTTATAGGGTTTTTGAAAATAATTTTCAGCATACATGCTCTGTACAGTTTTGTTAGATTTAAACCTAAGTATTATCATTTTAATTTCAGTTCTACGTGTCTGCTACCAGTCTATAGAAATGAAATTGGTTTTTGTATGTTAATCTTTTATATTGAGACTTTGCTGAACTCCTTTATTAGTTTTAGGTTATTTTGAAGTAAATTTCTTGATATTTTCTACATATATACTCATATCATGAACAAATAGCAACAGTTTTATTTCTCCCCTTCTGATCTGTATGCCTTTTATTTTCTTCTCTTACTCTTCTTCCTTGGCTAACACTTCTAGTGCCATAAATCTCTCTTCTTAGCATGATACCATATATTCTCATTTTCATTAAATTCATTGTTTTTTTTTTAAGATTCCTCTTTACTAGTAAACTTCCTGATTGATCCATGCACAGTTCATAAGTGTCTATTTTAGCTTCTAAATGCTTGGAGATTTTCCCATTGTCTCTCTTTTATTGACTTGTAATTTGATATAATTTTGCCCAGATAATAGATTCTGTATTATTTCAGTTATTGAAATTTATTGAAGTTAAAGGGCCCAGATTATGATCTTTCTATATGTTAAATAATCACTAAAAATAATGTATATTCTTTAGCTATTGAGGGAATGTTCTATAAATGTCAATTAGATCCTGTTGACTGATGGTGTTGTTAGGTTCTACATCTTGCTGATCTCATGTCTAGTTTTTCTATCAGTTGTTGAGAGCGATGTTGAAATTTTAATAGTAATTATAGATTTGGCTATTCCCCATTTTAGTTTCATTCATTTTTCCCCCCACATAGTGTGCAGCTCTTTTAGGATAAGGCCACCTTGTTACTAGTTGGTGGTTGTAAAATTTCAAATTCCCTCTGTGTTCTCCACTAGCTCACATGGGGGATAGGGTGTGGCTGTTTCTTATAGTGGGCAGGAGTAAAAATATTCACTCCTACTTGCTCTTGTCTGATATTACCTCAGCATGCAGAAGGAGACACACCCTTAAGGACTGTTGCGGGAGAAGCCTAGGGTCCCCATTTATCCTTTGCTAGATGGGACAACAGTGTGTGTGTGTGTGTATATATATATATAGTTTATTTTCCCCCCATTTTTGTTGTTGTTTGTTTTGTTTTAGCTGGAGTAGAATTGTTATTTTTGAAGGACACCGTCCCTTTCCTGGTCTTTTTGCTAAAGAGAGCAAGATTTTCTCATTTTTTTTTTATTTGTTTGTTTTTTGTCTATGTTAATTGATATTTCTGAGTCATCAACTTCTCCAATAGCTGGTGTGGGATATACAAAATAAAAAAAATCACCAGGAGGACTCACCATCATTTCAGACCCTGGGTTTCATGGCCCCTAGCCAGACTCCCCCTTTCCTGCCTCTTTCAGAATTTTTGTATTGTTGTTTTCTATTTTATATCCAATTATTTTAGCTGTATTTAGCAAGATGAATAAAAATTGTCTGTGTACTCATGTTCCCTTAAACACAATCCTTTTTATTTTCAAATGATTTTATTTATTTTATAGTAAAGTAAGCAAGACAAGTTTCATAGATCTTATATTGAACTTCTATATTATATTTGTACTAGAGCTTATATTTGTACTAGTATGTGAGACACATGCTTACTAGCCAGAATTTTTATTTTAATATGACTAGCAATATAGCCCACATTTCTTTCCTAATACTGTGCAGATGTGAAGTAGCTATGTCCTCCTTTTTAAAAACAGCATACTGGGATTCCAATGATAAAGTGAGTTTGGACAGGAGTGCATCAGATCTAGCTTTCTGCTTTACCTTGATAGTGCAAATAATAATAATAATAATGCTTCTAGCCAGTTGTGCCCTCACCCAGGCCTCAGGCTGCAAAATGCCAAATCTGCCAACTCAAGAAAGAAAAATAAAGAAAATTATAGGTTAAGTGTATTTGAAATATGAGTGGCAATGTAAAGGTCTAACAGTCCTAATAACGATTAAGTAGTCAGAAATCTGAATGCTATTGCTAAAGTGGCTTTATTATTTTACTGTTTGCATTAAATCTATATATGTATTATTAAATTTTATTCTTTGGTAACATTATTTATTGTTTATTAATCCTGTTTGGTAGCAATGGATTCAAAACAACAACAAAAATCTTACATGTAGTGGAAACCTAAATAGATATTTATCAATTTTTATAAAAGTTGATGACAAGTTTCAACATGTTCCTTATCTACAATCCAGGAAACTATGTGAACCATACAAATAATAATTCCATATTGAAACCAATATGGAGGGAAGTGCAAAATTTGCAAATTACAGTCTCTATTGGACAAGGGACAGGACTCAGAAAAGCACTTTCCTTTGATACTGGGTCTAAGTCACCAGTCCAGACTAGACTCTCAATCCTCTATGGTGAATTGGTTTCAGCAATTTTTATCCTTCCTCTCCTTTTATAAAATTTATTTGAATTTTAATTCACCTCCCATGTCCCATTAACTGTATTTAATGTGTTAATTTCAAGAGTAATTTTCAGAATCAAATCCCTTTTATCTACCCCAGTAAGACCCAAATTTATTGATACAATATTACTATCAGTTTAATAGTTTGGATGTAGGAATAATGGGAATTAAAATAAAAGAGGATAAGGTTCATTATTGCTATAATAGCTACCTTCCCTGCCTATAATAGCTCAGCCCTTTCTTCCTTACCTTTTTATCCCATTACTTATCCTAGTATGTCATGTAAGATATACATACTATGTAATGGAAGATAATCTTGTTAGAGGAAAAGGAACAATTTATATTATACATTATTATACATATATGACAACAATCTTGTACTTTATGAGAACAACAGAGCACAATTTACGTGAGGCAGGTGATTATAGTGTTGGCCTATTACATTTTTATAAACAGCTTACAGAAATTTCTGTCTTAATATGACACTTTTTAAATTTATTTTAATGATTATCCTACAATTGGGCCATATACAATCCTTCACTTTCACATAAAATCATTCTTAAGTGGATTAAGTAACTTTCTCATTAATCCAGCTTAACTTTATAATTTTAAAACTGATCCAGAGCTTTCCTCCTATTGTTGGTAAAATGTGTGGCTGGGAAGAGAGGATAGGAGGAAGATAGTGACCTGTTTTTCTATTCTGCCTTCATCTTTTCCTCGGGCAGTTGCCATGTAGCATGGGGATCCAATTTGGCAAATTGCCATACTAGTGCCAAAGCAAAAATCTATTCCTGGCTCTAGCTTGGTCCTGTTTCATCACATACTAGTGGTCTCTGTTGGTGTGAGAAGGAGTGTGTTTGTGCTTGAGATCCTACTCAAATTGACATCCATCCTACCCATTATTAAAGTCTCTCATAGAGGGTGGCTATGTCTCCCTTTGGTCATACATCTCTATATCTCTCTCCTGCTTGGGCATCACCTTGAAATAGTGGCCAATTGAATAGCTCTGTTTTCTGCTTCCTGCTCTTACCATAGTCCATTATTTATTCCTAGTTAGATTATATTATAGTTTCTTCTCACTCTGCTGATTAAGTATCACTCTATCCTCCATAGCTCTGAATATTCTCCAGTTAAATCAGATAGTCTCCCCTTTTGTAGATATTCTTCTCTGTAAGGTGAATCTCTTAGAAAGTTCCCATTTGTCCCTTTTTCCCATCCTCCAATTTGTCAGCCATTTCATGACCCATTATTCTGTCTTTATTGATGAGGCAATATTGTCTTCCTTGCAGAAAGGTTGTAAGGATTGTATATAAAATAACTTAAAAAAACATGTACAGAATAGCAATCATCAGAAGGTTAAACTGAAAACAGAGAAGAAAATCGTTTAGGGGAAAATCTGCAAGGTACCTTTTGCTAGCAACTAAGAATTAATGTAGTGGCAGAGACAAGATGCCAAATATAGACATTTTGCTCTTTTTTTAGTTTTACTCAATATTAATTTTCTGATATAATCAGATCAAGATATGCAAGTGTAAATTACCATTGTAGCCTAAAATCTAGAGCATGTTTATGTTACTTCCTAAAGTACATTTCTACTATCAAATTATCTACTGAATTTCTATTTTTGCAGACTACTTTTATAGCTACCACCGTTCTTTAACATTTTTTAAACCACATTTTTAAGGCAGTGTGAATGACAGCTACATAAAAATGGTTGTGATTTAATGCACTGTCTTAAGAACACAGCTGTTGGTTTCATCCCCAGTTTACTTTGCTAGTGGTTAAATTGTGGTTCTTTCCCAGACAAAAGCTAAATTTAGCACATCTCCTTGGGTAAAATAAAGGAGAATATTGATGCTATGCAAGAATTTTATTAACTACTGGTCTTTCACCCTCTTGGTAGTTTTAAATGAAACAAATACATCATAGAGTGAAATTATTTGGACATATGTCAGAGGAAACTCAAAGAAAAAATAACCACCCCTCACTGAAGGACTCCTCAGTTTCCAAAGGAGTGCACAGGAGGTGTGCAGACAAATCTTATTACTGGGTAATGAGATTTATTTGTGTGTCCAGACACCAGTTTGAAAATGCAATTCTGATCAAGACACAGGCAAAGGAGTTCTTAAATGGGACAAAATTCTGTCTTCAGGAAAGATGGAATATATTTCACTGAAGTCAATCTGATTCCCATTTTATTGGGTTGCTTGAAGGAACAGAAAATCTTTGCTGACACAGGAAATGCTAAAGCCTCCTGAGCTTGGTCCTTTGAAGTAAAGTCTACAGTAGGCAGTAGGCAAAAGAACAAGGGATCCTGGGAAAGGTATGCTCGGCAACTCTATGGATTTCTACAGGGCATCACTCTTCTTGCCCAAGTAAGGCCTAGAATATGAAGAGTAGAGCATTTTAAAGTATTACATAATTTATACTAAATATATAGTACAAATCTACCAGATGCAGTGTCAAACTATTCATCTGCAAAAAAATAAAGCCACATGACTGTTAACCTATTTTTCTCAATAATTTTTATCTAAAATAATGCATTAACTAGAACTATGCTATCTCAAAGCAGGAACTGGCATTTTTTTTCTCCTTTGAAGAGGCAGGTAGTAAATGTTTTAGGCTTCATTGGTCAAAAGCTCTATATCGCTACTACTCCATTTTGCCATTACAGTACAAAGTAGCCATAAAAAAATCCGTGAATAATTGGCCATTGTTGGATTTGGCCAGGAATGTGTGGACTGCTAATGTTGATGCTAGCCATTTAACAGCTTTATAACTGGCAGCCAAAGCAGCCATTACAGTTTCTGCCACGGGATATCTGTTAATAAATAAATAATCAGAAAGCATTATGTCCATGGTTGCTCATCCTCTCTTCACTCTTTTATACACGACTTCTCCTTTGATACCATTGCAGTTGATTAGTCCTTAGACCACCAGAACATTCTGAAAAATTTAACTTAAAAATATCAAATGGACACAGTATCACTTCTATGGTATCACTGCCAAAAAAATCCATAACATGAATCTATTCATGAGGGAATATTAGAATAAACCAGACTGTGGGAGCTTCTACAAGAATGTCCAGGCAGAGAAAGATAAAGGAGGGCTGACATAATGTCATAATGTCCCCAAATCAAGGAGGCTAGAGCAGCACGAAAAACAAATACAATGGGAATCCCTGGAGTAGAACCTAGATAAGGGGGAAAGGAAGCTATAGATGCCATTTAGCAGACAAATGAAAAAAAAATTGGAATATACATTGCACATTAAATAAAAGTGCTGAATCTATGTTAAAGATGCTTAATGGGGTTATGAAAAAAAATGACCTTGTTCTTAAACAAATCCTTAAGTATTTAGTGATGGAGTTTTGGGTGATAATATGGCCATCTCACTCACAAATGAATCAGGTGGAATAATATACTAGTACATAGAAACTGATAGAGAGTAATAAAGCAAATGGGGGCAAGTCAGGCTAAATTATAAACAAGAATCTAATCTAATAAAAGGGTAATATGCAAATTAACCGCCACTCCAAGACACCCAAGCCACGCCCACCAGGCAAGCCATGCCTACCAGCCAATCAGAGCGGCTATATGAAAATTAGCCCAGCCAAGACAAACAGGAGGCTTCTGTTGCACCAGGGATAAAGTTGAAACTGCCTGCCTAGACCGGCGGGGTCTCTGCTTACAGCAACAATGTTTCAATTATAGAAGATAAATAAACCTCAGAAATCTGATTCCAGCCAGCCTAGCTGGAACAATGGGTCAATGGGAGCTCCGGGCAGCCTGAAAACAGCTCTCAGCTCCTCACCCAGGCTGGCCAGGCATGCCAGCAGGTGGACATCCCCTGAGGGGTCCCAGACTGCGAGAGGGCACAGGCCGGGCTGAGGGACCCCACCAAGTGCACATATTTTTGTGCACTGGGCCCGTAGTTACTTATAAAACGTTATTTTAAAAGTACTCTTGCCCAGCCTCCCCAGAGGTTGATACATATGAAACAGGAAACATTGAGGTATTTTCACCGATGATTTTTAGCACTATATAATATCTTCTGCTTTAGACAGATGAATAGATAAAACAGTAGATACTCAGCAAAGCAATAAATGGATGCAACAATTGCAGAGACTTCTAAAAATAATGTTTTTTTTCCTCTAAGAAAATCATTCTTAAAGATTTTCCAATAACTAAAACTTCTAAGCCTTGAAAAATTCAACCAAGGAAATTCCAAGTTCTCTCAAAGTACCTCATCAGCAGGAACTACCTAAAACACTTTCTTCAGCTATTTTTTAATTAGATTATGTTTTGCCTGTAAACCAGATTAACAAGAACAAAAACACACAGTATTTGAGCTCAGTGCTGAGTAAGGGCACGGCAAAATAATTTGATGAACCAAGAAAACAAGTTTTCAAAATGAGAATAAAATGGAAGAGTTTTCAGACAGATGGGGCTCGAGAGAATGAAAGGAACAACAGGAAGTTACAAGTTCCTGAGGGTTCAGGTGGAAGCTGGTTAGGGGGACAAATGCTATTTTCTGGATAGGTAATCATTAGGGTTAGAAGAATATTTCTTCTCTGGGCTATTTTAGAAGAGCTTTCTCTTCATTCTAAGTGAGTTTTGCTTTTAAACACGTTTATGTTGCCTATAATATATTTAGTGTTTTTAAAATTAATATAAGTGTATAAGTTTTGGGGATCTACATACTGGGGTTTATACTAAGGTCTTCCAACTTGGAATACTGAAAGAATATGGAAAATCTTGAATTATTTGAAATTGTTTTTTAAAAAACCTCTTTGCTGAACTATAATGGACATACAAAAGGCTACAGGTATTTAATATATACAATTTGATGAGTTTGGATATAAGTATATAGCTATGAAATCATTGCAGTTATCAAGGCCATACATTTATCCATCACGTCTACAAGTTTCCTCCTGCCACCCTTATTTATTAAGTTGTTTTTATGTTGATGTTTATGTGTTTGGTAATAACACTTAGCATAAACTCTACCTTATTAGCAACATTTTAGGTATTCAATACAGTATTGTCAACTACAGGCCCAATGCTGTACAGTCTGTATCCAGTACTTATTAATCCTGAATCACTGAAACGTTTACCCTTAGACTGACTTCTGTCTAAACCATGAGTTGAACCAATCCCTGAAAGCATGGGTACCGAGTCTATTTCAAAACTGGGGAAATGAAATGAACCCTGAAGAGCATTGCCAGGTCTAATGAAAAATACTAATTGTTTTATATAAAATAAATTGTAAACATATTAAAAGCATATAGTTATAATTTCTATTTGTAAGCCAGGGGCTGAATTGAGACTTATGGTTTACCAAATAATGTCTTTTCAAGAAACCTGAACTCAGATCTGGTTATGGTTTTTAAAGTGTCAATACATTCTATTGCTAGAAACACACCTGAAAGCTGCAAATGGCAATATTGTAAGATTAGCATTATAGATAAATCAATTCCAAAGTGACCAGTAAAACAATTCCTTGAAAATTAAAATACCCTCAATTTGTGATTTTCCAGAAATTGTGTTGATATATTTGCAGCTTTGCAGCAATATCAAGTATTTTGATCTGAAGTTGGCCAAATGACTTCCACAAAATGTCATTTATCTTGCTCCAGATCTTGAAACATTTCTTCTTCTACAAACTCTTTTCAAATTATAGATATTGTTATCACAATGGAAGGTCATTTTAAATATGTTTGTTTGTTTGTTTGTTTAAATAATGCTTCAAATCAATAGCATTTCTGCATATCTCCACACAGTGCTTCAGCAGGTAAAGAGTCTACATCTTATAGAATGTAGAATTTTTGCTGCTGAAAATTACTTTTAAAAAAAAATGGCATTAGACCTTATTTATTTTGAGGTTTTACTTTGATTGACTTATATCATACCCATTCCTGTTTATGCCTGATGTTTCTTAGATATGAAATATATTAATATAATTATGAATCATAATTTGACATTAAAGTATTTTTACAGATCTTATTGAATCCCTCGAGTAACTTCTTTTTAAACAAAAGCAAGTAGCTTGTGGATATAGGGAACAGTTATCTGTTAAATGTCAATCACAGGCATACATTCACACACACACACTAAGCGTAACTGTTTGTAGGAAGTCCTATTTTCAATGACTCCTGATCTCTGTCTCCAGACCCAAAGTCATTTTGATCCTGCCTGTGTGAAATATACTACTTACCATCCTGTGAATTAACCACTGATTTGCCATTCTTCACTAGTAGCAGCAGGTATAGAACTGCTGTGATAATTTTGCCTTAACACATGGTATCAAATTATTTGTTTTAAATTATATGTTCCTTTCCCCTAGATCATAAATAAATGTAGCTATAGAATATTTCGCCATTATAACTGTATCTATAAAATTGTACTGAAAAAATAAAGTATGCACTTTATATATTTTTAAATTTTTTAATCATAGGCATTCATCTCAAAAACTCTAAAATGACTTTAACAATGATATTAATTTCTCTTAAATTTATTTTTAAAATATTAGATTTTTTATGAAAACATTTAACTATCACCTGATTTTGTCATTTATTTCAAATGTTCTCTTTTCATTTTTGTGTAATAAACATTTATGCAGGTATGTTTTTACATAAACAACTATGCACCCATATTATCTAGTATTTTTATACTAATTCCTCTAATTTTTACCACCAATATACAAAGTACATTCTCATCAGTGCAAAATTCTATTCTTTAAAATAAATATATATATAATGCATATTCTTCTAGATCACATTGTGCCAATAGTTTTAGCATTTTTGTCATTATATATGTTTATATCAAATGAGATCACTCAATTCTCTCACTGCCAACCACATAGTAGAGACGGCCTAGGATTGTGTCTGTGTAAGTTAGCCTTGAGGGACAGGTTGAGATTTCTTAAACACTCCAATCACCTAGCACCTGGAGAATCAATGCAGACAATCGTGGACAAGGGCCTGGATGCTAGGGCTATCAGTGAGGCCAGATTTCTATAAAATCTGTATTATCTTATGTCATAATATTGATCACCCAAATATGCAGCCATCTCTATAAAAACTGAAATAAATGTTGAGAAATCAAGTATTATTTTTAAACTCAGAAATGATATAAAGATGTCATCGCTTATCACTACTTCTACTCAACATTGTACTAGAGACATGGTCTTAGCCAACACAATGATATGAGAAAAACAGATTAGAGACATAAAGATTAGAGAGAAAAATGCAGCAAAAATAAAAAAAAGTAGTGAGCATTAATGAAAAGTTTTTTTATGAAAAACTATTCTTTCATGTCATTGAAAACTCTTTGTGCTATATAGTGCTGAGTTCTCATTTTAAAATCTTAACTGTAAGTACACACACCCAGACTGTGCTGACATGTGGAAATCGGGTAATTATGACTTCCTATGGAAGTGCAGAAGCAGTTTCACTTTTGTAGGTAAACTTGCTGAATAAAAATATTTTTTGCATATTCACCATTGATAATTATTGAATGATATGAAAAGACCTTGCTACATTTCCCTAATACTTTTCATCAAAGTTGCATTATCACAAGGCAAGAGTCTTGCATCTTTGTTCATGTTCCAGATTTTACCAAAGACTTAGGTCAAATGTTAGTAAATTAATATGATCTAAAACAAAAGGAATAAATTACATTAACATTAAGCAAAAAATTCTAATAAGGGTGTATCTATAACATTCACATAAGTGCCTGATAGTGCTGTGCACATAAAATAAATTGAGGCTATGCCTAGATTAAATTATTATATTTTAATAGTAAAATAATATATTTTATGATTTATGTTATGTATTGATGTCACACAGGAAACAAAAATGATAGTACCATAAAAAACATAAATATTTGCTATACATTTAGTAGCTTGGTGTTTTCTTAACCTGTTCTTATGAGATTATTTCAATCACAATAAACAGTGTTTGATTTTTTTTAATTTTTTTATTTATCTTTATTGTTCAGATTATTACAGTTGTTCCTCTTTTTTCCCCCATAGCTCCCCTCCTCCCAGTTCCCACCCCACCTTCTGTCCTTGCCCCCCCACTGTCCTCATCCATAGGTGTACAATTATTGTCCATTCTCTTCATGCACCCCCAACATTCTTAACCCCCCCAAATTGTCCGTCTACTCCATTTCTATGCCTCTAATTCTATTCTGTTCACCAGTTTATTCTGTTCATCAGATTTTTTATTCACTTGATTCTTAGATTCACTTGTTGATAGATATATGTTGTTCATAATTTTTACTTTCCTTTTTCTTCTTCCTCTTCTCAAAGGATACCTTTCAGCATTTCATATAATACTGGTTGGGTGGTGATGAACTTTTTTAGCTTTTTTTGTCTGTGAAGCTCTTTATCCGACCCTCAATTCTGAACGATAGCTTTGCTGGGTAAAGTAATTTTGGCTGTAGTTTCTTGCTATTCATCACTTTGAATATTTCTTGCCACTCCCTTCTGGCCGGCAAAGTTTCTGTTGAGAAATCAGCTGACAGTCGTATGGGTCTCCCCTTGTAGGTAACTAACTGCTTTTCTCTTGCAGCTTTTAAGATTCTCTCCTTGTCTTTTGCTCTTGGCATTTTAATTATGATATGTCTTGGTGTGGTCCTCCTTGAGTTCCTTTTGTTTGGAGTTCTCTGCGCTTTCTGGACTTGGAAGTCTATTTCTTTCACCAGGTGGGGGAAGTTTTCTGTCATTATTTCTTCAAATAGGTTTCCAATATCTTGCTCTTTCTCTTCTTTTGGCACCCCTATAATTCTGACGTTGGTACGTTTGAAGTTGTCCCAGAGACTCCTTACACTATCTTCATACTTTTTGATCCTTTTTCTTTTTTTCCTTTTTCTTTTTGCTTTTCTGGTTAGGTGGGTTTTGCTTCTTTATATTTCATACTAGGGGCCTGGTGCACAAAAATTTGTGCACTCGGGGTGGAGGGAGTCCCTCAGCACGGCCTGTGCCCTCTCACAGTCTGGGACCCCTCAGTGGATGTCCTATGATGGCCCCAGTCTGCCAGGCGCCTTTTGTGTGTGTGTGTGT
>PVJC01028063.1:0-22832 GCA_004026665.1 Murina feae
TGTGGTTACACTTACAAGCAGTGGTTCTCAACCTGTGGGTCACGACCGAGGGGTCGCCTAATACCATCCTGCATATCAGATATTTACGTTACGATTCATAACAGTAGCAACATTACAGTTATGAAGTAGCAACGAAAATAATTTTATGGTTGGGTCACAACATGAGGAACTATATTTAAAGGGCGAGAAGGCTAAGAACCCCTGCTTACAAGAGTCCTTATATTTCAGGAATGTATACTGAAATATTTATAGAAGGCTCTGCCCCCTCCAGAGCCTGGGGCCTCCTTCCCATCACAGCTCTTCAAATATTTGAGCTGGTGATCTTGTTCCCTCTTCAGTCTGATCATCTCCACTTGGAACACCCCCATTCTGGTCAATTGTTTCCCAAATGATTTCCCACCTTGGGGGCAGAAGGGTTCCTGTCTGGAACCAAAGTAAGTTCCAGAATGACCCAACAGGACAGGAGTTTCCTGGAGATTCAACCCCCAGCTCTGGGGCAGTACGAGCAAATCGTCTGTTGAACTAGAACATGCCATGAACTATATAACCTGGTCTAACATGTACCAGCCCTTAACGCACCGTGCTATTTAATTCCCACCAGAGCTCTTCCAGAAAGAGGTCACTCTCACAAAGGCTGCCCGGGTACAATGGAGCGGGGAGGGCGTGCCGGTCAGTTCTGCGTGTTACCGTGGCATGTGGCTAGGCTGTATTGTAGTGCACAGTTGCTCAATCAATCACCAACTGAGGTGTTGAAGGTATTTGGTAGACGTGGCTGATAGCTACAATCAACCAGCGACTTTAAAGAATCCTCTTCGATAATCTGAGTGAGCCTCACCCAATCAGTTGACAGGCCTTCGGAGCAAAACTGAGGGATGTTTCCGGAGGAAGAGGAAATCCTGCCTCAAGCCTGCTGAATTCCAACTACCCTAGAGTTTGGACTTGCCAGCCTCTACAACCACGCAGCCACTGCCTTGAAATCAACCGTATGTATATATATGTGTGTGTGTGTGCATATCATCATGTTATACTGATATAATATATATTATTCGTATTTTACTGCTTCTGTTCCTTGGAGAGCCCTGATTGATGGAGTCATACCCAATCTCAAAAGGCCGCACCCCTGTGACCATAGGTCAGGCCTCTATGCCTCTGCTTATACTCCGCCTTGCACCACTTGCAACTGAATCCAAAACCCCGGTGTGTACCTAAGTCTCCCCAGCGCCAGCTGCCCACCAGTGTATTTGAATAGTAACATGGATCCTTAGCTCGATTTTGAGAATAAACTATTCAGATTGAAAAGCCGCCATGAATGGGCGAAGCTTGTTTTTATAGCGTGTCGTTCTGCAGTGGGTGGGAAGTAAGGTTAACTCAGTGCTTAAGAACAGTAACCTGTTCTATTCCGGGCAAGGTCGCTAACTTGTTGTGTAACTTTGGGCAATCCTGTTTCACCACTTGATTCATTATAATGCCAACCTGAAAGTCTGCTGCCCCAGCCACTCAAATTGGCATTAAGTGGTCAGATGGCCCATCAGGATTTGGATCTGACCTACTTTCTAGTTGGACTCCGGCCATGATGGACCACGACATGTTCAAGTTCATGGTATCAAACCAACATGGAGGGATGAATGAGGACTACTCAGCAGACGCTGGCTGAACCCGCCTGCATTCCTCACCCCGTCCTGGGTGCCATTTAGGGGTTAAAGTGGAGACCCAGTTTCCACACTCAAGACACTGCCGTGCAAAACAGAGAGTGCCACTTATCCTGGCCTGCACACTCTCTGCTCCCCTGTGCTCGGTTCCAGTCTCCCTCATGGTGTAGGAGGGCCGTCCTGAGTATAGGGCTGGCTCTTAAAGGCACAAAAGGACAATTTTAAAATGAAAAAAAAAAAAGAGTAGAGAATGCCAAGTCCCATAAAAGAAATATTACAGAGTGTAATAGGGCTTGAAGGACAGAATAGGAAATGCTTGTAGATTGTTGACATGAATCTGGGCAAAGGTAACAGATTAAGAGGCAGGAAAGCAGGAGGCTGTCTGGGGAAAGAAAGGGAGAAAGTTTCAGCTGGAAAGAAAGCTACAGGCAGAGGATCCTGGGGGATGAACTCTGCTAGGTCAGCTAGGGAGCTGGGTCACACCGGCCACGTGAAGAGCCTTGATGATAAAATATCACATTGGTAGGTACTGAGGAACTGGCGGAGGCTCTCCAAATGAAAGTGGAGAGGACTCAGGCATGTTTTAGAAACCTGCACCTGGCATCAGACCGGACTGAAATAAACTGGGGAAGAGGCATTACAGAGCCGCAGGAGCTAACATCATGGAAGACTTTACCAACTACCAACTCGCTGGACTTACATGATCTCCTTTAAACCTCACAACTCCCGAAGGCCTTCTCCCCGTCCATCGTACAGATAGGGAACCACGGTGCAGAGAGGTCAAGAAGTGTGCTCCCGCTCCTAGGGCAGGTCAGGGGAGGGCCCGAGAGCCACGGCCCCTGCAGCTGGTCTGACTCCAGCCTGGAACACTCGACCACTAGGCCAGCCTGCCTCTGAGTCAGGGCCTGGGCCCTGCATGCTGTTATCGCAGACGAGCTGAGAAATGGGGTGAATGGAGAGAAGAGTGATAAGAGGGACACTGCAGAGATGGTATGTCTGTAACCTAACAACGAGATGCAGGGCTGACCGGAAAAACTTGGAAATAAGGTTCCTCAGGGTTGCTTCACATCAAGGTAGTGACTCCCCGCCCTCGCCACCAGATGTGCTCATGAGCATATACCACATCCTGCTGCAAATGACCCTGCTTCCAGAAACAGCTTCGTTTTCAACAGGTAGAGCCTCTTGCTGAGCAAGCTGAACACCCAATTGTTGGCAGGAAAAGGGAGCTGGCGACTGTGTAACAAAATGGACTGTAACCCTGGAGACCACACGTGGAAGGTAGCAGTGTGACTGTATTTGGAATCGGAAGCCTTGTGGATGTCATTGGGACCCTAACCCAACACGACATGGTGACCTTATGAAAAGGGACACTCAGATACTGACATGCACAAGGAGAGTGCCATCGGAAGATGGAGGCAGAGATTGGGGCAAGGGTTGCCAGAGACTGCCAGCCAAGTGCCAGAGGCCAGGGCCTGGAACTGCCTCTCCATCCTGGCCCTTGGAAGGAACCAACCCTGCCAACACCTTCATCTCCAGAACTGCAAGGCGGTACGTTCCTATTCCTTAAGCTACCCAAGGGGGCAGCACGAGGGCACTAATACTGTGACCTATGACATCCTTTCCTATCCAAGTCCAAAGGTGCTTCAGGAAGCAAAACTAAGAGCCTACTGTGACGCTTAGTAGGACTGCAAAGTATGTAATCACTGGACAATTTCTGAATCCTAGTTGTGCATTAAAAACTGGCAAGAGTTTAAAATTCCATTTACCTGCAACTGCCTAGGCACCAGGGACCCTCTTTGCTTCTGAAAGGAAAAACAATTTTTACTTTACCAATCAAGGACCCTTCTCTTCCCCTACTTCTTTTTTTTAAAAAAAATATTTTATTGATTTTTTTACAGAGAGGAAGGGAGAGGGATAGAGAGTTAGAAACATCGAATGAGAGAGAAACATCGATCAGCTGCCTCCTGCACACCTCCCACTGGGAATGTGCCTGCAACCAAGGTGCATGCCCTTGACCGGAATCCAACCTGGGACCCTTGAGTCCGCAGGTCGATGCTCTATCCACTGAGCCACACCGGTTAGGCTCCCCTTCTTAGAGGCAAGTATTGATGGTATCAGATTTTTCCCGGGACCCGAAAAAACACAGTCCACTGCACGAAGTAAACCAAGAGGACCTGCTGGACCCCTCACCCAGCCCGGGGTGCCCATTCCAGGGCGGGAAACCACAGGCCCTCTGAGTCTCCAAGTGGCACCAGCTCCCTGAAACACCGGAGCTGGCTGTGAGCAGTCACCCATCCTCAAATAACCTCACATTCAATTATGCAGAAACTGTTTGTGTCTTCGTTTCGCCCATGCATTTCTCTGAAGAACATGCGCTTCCTCGGTTGTGAGTGAATGGCTGTGGTCACAGAGGAAAGCATGTCTGCCCTGGGGAATTCCGGGTTGTGTTTTCAGATAGTGCTTAGCCCCACTCAGAAGTGAAACCAAAGCATACTTCTTTAGATACTTGGAAAATCCCCTACTTCAGAATCTTTTTGCACATGTACTGAAATTATGAAAAATTGTACTATAAAGCCAGAGTTTCCTACAACGGAAATGTAAGCCACCCGAACGATCTATTTAAAAACGTAACAAGCCCTAAACGGTTTGGCTCAGTGGATAGAGCATCGGCTTGCGGACTGAGGGGTCCCAGGTTTGATACCGGTCAAGGGCATGTGCCTTGGTTGCGGGCACATTCCCAGTGGAGAGTGTGCAGGAGGCAGCTGATTGATGTTTCTCCCTCATGGATGGTTCTAACTCTCTATCCCTCTCCCTTCCTCTCTGTAAAAAATCAATAAAATATATGAAAAAAATAATAAAAACATAACAAACCTATGATGGTCTATGGGGCAAAGCACTCCCCCTGATTGGAGTTCACAGTCATTAACAGTCATTAAGCACTTTCGATGTGACAAGCACAGCTCTAAGCCAGCTGTGTGGAATGAACTGTTCCTCGGAACAGCCCTCTGTGGTAGGCACCCTTACGATTCTCAGTGTGCAGGCGAGGAGAATGCAGCACAGAGAGGGTGAGAAACTGGCTCACGGTCACAGAGCCATAGTGGGAGAGCTGGGTTTCAAAGCCAGGCGGCCTGGCTCCAACACACCCCATCCCCTTGACAAACAAAACAACCAAGCCAGACAGATAGACAAATAAAAGGGAATAAAGTGAGTGGGGACAGGTTAAGGAGGGTGGATTGAGGATGGAGGCGGAATAAGAGAACATCAATTCCATTCCAGGCGCTGGGCTGGCATGTCGCACATGCTTTTCCCATTTAATTGGCACAACACCCCCGAGGTAAGCATTATGCTCCCACTGATGGGACACCGAGGCGTGGAGTGACTGTATGAGGACCTGTGTTAGTACATGATGCCCCTAGACCCGGGTTTGCGTAGTGCAAAAATCGCCGTCATTTTCCCAGCCCAATTTCTCCCAGAATCCTGGCTCCAAACGACAGCCTGGCCATTTCGGATGGTGGAACCTGCTCTTTAAAGTCAATCAGCATTGAAGAGCAGTGGGCCTAGGGACAGGGGTGAGTGCAGGGCAGGTGCCTAATTAACGCGCCGGCTGGGAGTCAGGAAGCTCAGGCTCTCGTCCCACTCGGCGCACTAAAACTATGTGGCTTTAATCAAGTCCCCTAATCTCACCGGGCCTCCATTTTTCTTAAGTACAAGTTGGATGCAACCCTCGGTCTGCCAAGGACAAATCGTGCTTGGTTAGTTATGATGCCGACCCGAACGTCTGGCATTGGGGACCTTCAGTGCTGCCTGGCCTGTGCCCCTCACAAGGCTGATGAGAAGAAGGCATGGCTGGTAAAGGTGAGCTGCCTGTGAGCAGTCAGATGCTCTACAGCTGACCATCGCTGAAACTAACATCACCAGGTCATCCTCACACCTGCCAGGTTCAGCAGGTCCACCCCTGCCAGGGGGAGGCCCCAGCAGAATGGTTTCCTGTGCACTTCACCCTCTTCCCTAGGAACGCTGGGCTCAAGGACTCCAAGGTCTGGCTGGGCCCAGGCCCCCGGAACTCCCCACCGCCCCATCCCCCCACTGCCCCAGGCTGGCCTGTCTAAACAGGCATCAACCAGGTGA
The DNA here is from genome assembly GCA_004026665.1 of Murina feae. Classification (NCBI taxonomy): domain Eukaryota; kingdom Metazoa; phylum Chordata; class Mammalia; order Chiroptera; family Vespertilionidae; genus Murina; species Murina feae. The sequence continues at coordinate 5,778 of PVJC01028063.1, forward strand.
TGTTGGGAAGGAGGGGAGGCAAGTCCTGCAGAGAGAACTGTCACCCCTCCAGGTCCCTGTGTACTGTGCCAGCCAGTTGGCACTCGACGGTGAGGGGGCAGGGTGCCATCTGGTACTGCATCCAGCACTGGGTTTCACCCTGTGGGTTGTGATGTCACGCCTCAGGTTAGGAGGTAGAGGGTAGAGGAGCGTTCAGATTGGATGAGTGGGTGGGAAGGACCTTCCACTGTTGGGAACAGACAGGAGCCCAGCAAGACTCGCACCAACTCCCAATCGCTCCAGCCCCAGAAAGAGGAAGGAATCAGATCTGGGTAACAGTGAATCACCCAGCACTCCGGCACAATGACCCCCCCCCCCCCCAGGGTGGAGAAGCTCGTCTGACAACTGCCTACACACAAGGCAGTTCCAAGAGCAGCAAACAAACCAGTCTAGCCCCGGTCGGTCCCCGTTTTGCATGAGATTGCACTCCACAAAAACATCGTCCACGGAACACTTGTTGATCGATACCAACTGTTAACACCAAGGTTTGGGCCACGAAAGAACGAGGAGGTCCCTTCGGGGGAACCGTGGACAAGGCGCTTTATGGGAACTGGTTCTAAGTTGTCCCGAGGCTGGAAGGGGCAGTGAGTGGGGAGCTACACAGATACTCCATGAACAGATCTCTGTTTCAAAAGAAAGTTAAGCCCAGGGGTTTGACCCTATATACCACAGGGAACGTGTGAGTCACCGGGTGATGGTCGGGTTCCTGTTGATGCTAATCAGCGAGTATGCGCGTTCCAACAGGGAGGCGCACGGTGCGCGCGGGGGGCGCAGGGGGCGCGTGCGGCGGTGCGGTCTGCCAGCCGGCCTCCGCCTGGACCCTGCCCACCGCCCCTGCGGCCAGGGAAGCGGCAAAAAGGAACTCAACGGGGTTAAAAGTCCAGGCGGGGGCCATCGCGTTAGGCTGGGAGCGTGGTTCCTAAAGAGAAACCCGCGCCTCCCGGGGGCCAAGTCCTCCTTCCGATGCTCTGAGTCCGGCACGGGTTCCAGAAGAAAAGACAACTCGGTGCACACACGGTACTCAGAGGGGACAGGAGGCGACCATTCCACCGGCACCCCGGCCCGAGCCGCCCATCAAACCTAAGGTGTCCCCTACAACGGAAACGGGCGACTTCACCCACGGCGACGGCACTAACAGCCTCATTCGGAGCCACAAAAAGGAGCCACAAAAGTGCCCAATCGCCCGCGACCCCGCAGCCACCCAGGGGCGGGGGGTGGAAGGCCAGCGCGGTGTCCCCTCCCCAGGTTCTCCCACCCTCGCGGGCTCCCGGCCAATGCGCCCCGCGCCGCGCTCGCGTCCTCGCTCTCCGGTTACCTGGCTCGCGCGTCCGCTGGCGTCCGGCACCTGAGCCGTGGGTTCCGCGGCTGACTTCTCCTCCTCCCCAGCGGCCAGGGGGCTGCTCGGAGCCGCTCGGGGGTCCCCGCCGCCCCCCAGCGGAGCCTGGCTGCCGCCGTCCGCGCTGGCGCCGACTCCTCCGGCCGACGAGGCTGCGGCGGCGCCGAGAGGTCCGTGCGCCCCGTCGGTGTCCCCGGCCACCACGTTGTGCACCAGCCACGCGTCCACGTGGGTGCGGGGGATGAAAGGGACCCCCAGCGTGCGCACCTCCCGGAGCAGCTGGCCCTCGGGCTCCGCCGCGGGGTCCGGCTCCCGTCCTTTGGGGTGCAGGTGGCCCGCGCGCCCCCACCCTCCTGAGGCCGGGAAGGGGCTGAGCGCGTAGGCGGGTCCGGTCTGGCCGCCCCAAAGCAGCAGCTCATGTCGTAGCGGCGGGAGCAGCAGGTAGAGATCCAGGTCCAAGTCCAGGTGCAGCCCCGCCAAACTCAGCAGGATGGTGAGGTGCAGGAGGCCGCCGCCGTCGGACCACCGCGGCTTCAGGTACTTCATCTCCCGGCGCTGACCCGGACGCCCAGCCGGCGCCCGCGGGTCCCAGGCTCCAGCCGCCGGGTGACACGTGCGCGCCCCGCGCACAGCCCACACTTGCCCGGAAGAGGCACAGAAGCGAAACAATGGAGCCGGACCCGAGCGGCCGTCGCGGATTCCCGGAGCCGCACAAAGGCGATCCCTCGCAGGTCCGCACGGGGCCGAACTCCGGCGAGAAGGAGGCGGAGCCACCTGCGCGCCCGCCCCGCCGCCTCGCAGCTCCGCGCCTCCGCAAGCCCCGCCTCCGGCCGCGGGCGCAGCCGCGGGGGACACGCCCGCTGCCGCCGGGGCCGAGCCTGTGGGCGGGGCCTGCGGAGGGCGGGGCGGGGCTCCGCAGCTCAAAAGGCTCTTTATTCCCGGGGAGCGCAAAGCTTTCTGGGAGCAGGAGTTGTGGGCGCTCAGTGGCTCCCACTGAGTGTGCGGGTAGGTTGGGCGGTCGAGGCTGAATGCTGGGGCGGGAGTGAGGGGTCAGGAGTCAAGGAGAAGTCCGCTGGGAAGGGACAGGGTGTGTATGCTGGGGGACAAATGGAGGCACAGGCAGCACGCAAAGGGCTTCCACCCCCCCACCTCACCCCCGCTCCCCCGCTCCCCCCCCCCTCGTCCCAGTGGGTTCAGGAGTCTGATCCCTGTTTCGGATGCTTGCCAGTCGTGTGGCTTTGAGTGAGTTTTTAACTTCTCTGTGCCTCAGTTTTGTAATCTGTAAAATGGGGAGAATAGTACCTGTCAAAGAGAGATGTTGTGAGGTCAGAGGAAATATACATAAAGTACAGAGTTTGACATATAGATTCCACAGCGGCCATGGCGTTTAAAGAGCACCTCCCTTCCCCACGTGTTCCAGCCTCACAGACTCCTCACAACGCCGCGCCTTCCCCCGTGGTCTCCTTTGCTCCTTAAGTGAGGGTTAAGAGCACCAGCTCTAGAGTTACCCTGTAGGAGTTCACATACCCTCTTCACCACTTACTAGCCTGTACCTTGAACAAATTGCTCACTCTTTCTGTGCCTCAGTTTACTCACTGGAAAATGGGACTGATAAAAGCACCTTCCCAACAGACCTTTTGTAAGCCCCAAATAAGATGCACGCCAACCACCAACCACAGCGCTGGGTAGATAGGAAGTTCTCTCTGAGTGTCACCCATTTTCTCCAAGGCTTAACCCAATGACATCCTCTGAGTTTTCACCATTTGAAATTAAGCACTTCCCCTTGTGCTCTCCCACAGTGCTTTCTCCATATGCCGACATTGCAACACTAGGCACCTACCACTTGGTATTCTAGTTGAGGATTGGTGTGCTTCAGCTATTGGAAATTCTCGAGGGCAAAAAAACCTGTTTGGCACACCTTTGTGCCTGTAGAGTTGCCTGCACGGGGCTTGCAAATGTAGGTGTTATTCACCTCGTTCCCTTCCTTGGGGAGGAAGGAAGGGATGCCCAATTGAGGGCTGGCAGCTGTGTAGGGAGTCGTTTTTAAAGGCCCCTCCCCCCTGGATAGTGCGGTAACTGCGCAGGGGACTGAAGTTTGCCCGGTAAAGCCAGGTGAGCAGTCCGCTTCTGCTCTAAGTGTTGGTGGATGAGATTGGGGTGTTGAAGAGGCTGGAAGAGAGAGGAAGAGAGATGCTGGATAGATTTGGGGGATTTGGGACAGAAGCCCTGATCACACCCCTTTGTTCCCTGGACAGGGGGTTCGGTTCTGGGCTTGGTAAATGTCAGCTGAATTCAGGTTTCCACTGCGGCTCCGCTAAACTGCCTGATGCTGTGCTGGAGGCTGGGGAGGGTATGAAAGGAGTACTTTTGCTGGGTAAGTTTATGGTTTCGTTAAGATTAGATGTTTGAAACACCTAGAAACAAACCTGGAGGGTAGGGAGAGATGCGGCACACTTTGGAGAGGGGGAGCACGGCCTGAGAGGGATCAGGACAGCCTGGTGAGGGCAGTCAGACTTCCTCTTTCACATTAGTTGGTGAGGGGGCCGACTTGCAAAATGTGAATTGGTGATCATAGTTCAGTGGACCATTCAATTAAGTGTGGCTTAATTCTAGCTTCCAGACGGCAAAAAGGAAAAGGAGGCACACAGAGGGCTTTGGGGTAAAATATTAAATTGGAGACGCATCATCGCATACACCCTTGACTTTCATTGTAACGAAAGGTCCCATTTTAGGACTAACAGAGAGAGGAGTGAGATTAGTTTTTTTTTGTTGTTTTTTTCTCCCCTAGAATCCCTCCATCCAGGAATAGCCAAGTGAATATTGAAAATAATGTAAAAGCCTTGAAAAGTCATCTGTGTTTTTAAAATCCTTAATCGGCACTCGTCCAAAGACAGCCCCAAACTGAAGGCAATCCACAACCACTTGTATCTGGTCCCGATGAGGTAAGCAACAGCATGGAGATCGTTTAGACATTTTTACAGCAATTCAACCTCGTTGCAACATCCAACAGGTGGATCAATGGGGTTGGTTTTTTTTACGTCTTCGTTATTTTATTTTTCTAGAAATTAATCTTTAGTTATTTTACAAAAATTGTGACCTACAACAGATTAGAAATGAAAACATAACAACAACAACAAAAAAAGAAGCAAGCTGGTTCTTCAGTGGGATTAGCTTGAGAAGCTTGCCTTCCTGGGGTCTCTGTGCGGGAGGCCGGGTCTGCGATGATTCCAGTCACCCCTTTTCTCAGGTGTGGGCTGAACCCCATGACTTGCTTCAAACAACTAGAATATGGCAAAAGTGCTGGAATGTCCTTCCCAAGGTTAGGTTCTGGTAAGACTCAAGTGGCTGCTGTTCTGTTTACTGTCTTAGTCTGTTTGGGCCACTACATAGGATGGGCTGGCGTATGAAAAGCGGAAATGTATCGCTCACCGTTCCGGAAGCTGGAAGTCCAAGACCAGGGTGCCCGCACGGTTGGGTTCTCGTGAGGGCCCTCGTCTGGGTTGCACACTGCTGACTTCCTGTGTGTCCTCACATGAGAAGGGACCAGGGAGCTTTTTCAGGGGCTCTCCTAGGGCCCCCGTCTCATTCTTGAGGGATCTGTCTGCATGACCTAATCACTTTCCAGAGGCCTAGTTTGCTATCTCATCTCCTAAGACCATCATCTTGGGGGTTAGGTTTCAACACATGAATCTGGGGGACAAACATTCAGTCTACAGCACTTACGTTCTCTCTCTCCATCTCTGGTTCTCTCCTTCTTGGAGAGGGTATGATGCTGTGAGCAAGCAACCCTTTGTAGAAGCTGATGGGGCAAGCATTGGTGTCTGGCCAATAGCCAGCAAGAACCTGGGACCTGCCAACAGCCACTTGAAGGAGCTTAGAAGCAGGTCCTTCCCTGGCTGAATTTTGAGATGATTATAAGCCCTAGCCAGCTCCCTGATCAAACCTAAGGATGTAGCTAATCGACACATGGAATTACCCAGAAATGACTCCAAGATAATAAACGTTGTTTCAAGCCACTAAATTTTGGGGTAATTTGTTACGCAGCCTAGATAACTAACACACTTTTGTGTAAAAAGTGGACATCAGATAAGTGGAAGGAAATACTAAAAATGCAACTTCAGGTATATTCAATGAATAATTTGTAATCCAGTTTACCCCTTGAAATGTGAGATTGGCATGAAACATAATTACTACTAGAACACGGCCACCAGCCAGCTGGTGGGAGAGGAGCATAAGTGCTTTCTTCCATGGCAGTTTCTTATAACTGTCTATCCAAACTCGGCAAGTAGGAAAACAGATCCGAGTGTTGGCACCCTTCTTTTAGAAAGTTTCTGCTAAGATTAGCCACAGGAAATTAAAATTTGTGGTGGAACTTCCAGGATTAAGCAAAATAGCCTATTCAAAATCTAAAACATAAGTTAATATAAAAGGCATATTATCCTGGAGAAAGATAAGGTTAAGACAATTGGCACAGTCACTAGAATTTAAAGGACTCTGCAGTTGTTGAGACATTTTGCCAAAGGCTTCTGCAAAACAGATTTATGAATGGCCTACTTTGCTCTCTCATACCAGTCTGATGAATTAACTGAATGAAGAGGAAGAGTGTATCCTCTGTCTCTTGTCAGTCTGTGATCTGAGAAAAGTTTGGTGTTGTTTTGGACAGTATAGTGATTGATGCTCACCATCTATCTCCTCACACACAGCATTTATAATAGAAGCTTGAGGCCGGCTCTGTGCTGAGCCCTATCCAGGCATAATCTCACTGACTCCTTGTAGCAGCTCGATGAGGTAGGTATCACCACTATTTTATATTGTCGAGATGAGGACACGGAGGCTCAGGCACAGGACACCCTGTGCCCAAGGACATGCCTTTGGTAAATGGCAGAGTCAGAATCCAGACCCACAGTCTCTCCACTTCCCACTGCAGGCCCCTCCGCTGCGCTGTTTTGCTTGTTGATTAATGACTCCTCCTCCTCCGGCAGGAGGAAAAGGAGGAAAATGCCCTTTTCAATAATGCGTTCTTTCCACCGCTTTTGAACGTGTAAAATCTGCTAAAACCCTATCTTCTCTGCAAAGTTCCAGTGGAAATGGAGTATTGCTTTTGTCCCTCCATGTGATGTTCCTTCTTCTTGATCAGTTACCCAAAACTAACCAACTGCGTATTTAGGAAACCCTTTCATGTTACGCCCCTTGGTGACCCTTGCACAGCTTTGGTTCCTGTTGATCTGTGCCTGCCTCATTTCCATCAAGGACACATATTACTAGTAAGCACCCGGATGGTGGCAGTCACTGGGATACAAGACTTTCAAGACAGAAGTTGCAGTCTTAGTAGGGAAGCAGGATGTGCACAGGTTGAAATGCATGCCACTGGTTTGGGAGCCTCAGGCCAGACTTATGCCAGGGAACTCACAAGATAAGTCGCTTTGCTGCCTCCCACCTCATCTCTGTAGTGTGAACTGAATATTCAGGCCACAGTTCCAGATTTTGCAGTTGTGTGTGTGTGTGCGTGTGCGTGTGCGTGTGCATGTGCATGCGCGCGCAGGGGATTGCAGAAGGCACAAAGGGACTTAGGAAGTGAGGTAGAGAGGTCTAGGGGACACTGGAGGGAAGCTGACCACAAGGGAATGAGAAGTCTGCAAGTTCGCAGCATATACACATGTTGGGAGAAAAGGGCAACTGCCATTGTCTACGTTTGTCTATCACATCCCAAGTGCTGGACTCTAAACTGTTCTGGGCCTGGATCTGTTTAATCTCCCCCACACACCTAACCAGGGCGGCTAACCATGGTCATAAAGATTTCAGTGGCTGAAACTTTCCTAAAGAAAGTTTCTTTTTTTTCTCATTTCACAGTTCAAAAAGGGTTTGGGACAGAGAGTCAGCTCTTTGGGGTCATTTGAGAAGACAGGCCTTTTGCGTATATATTCTAGGTCATCATTCCTAAAAGCACCACCACATAGTTTTGGAAAAGGAAGCAAGAGAAAAATAAAATACTCCATTCACCTTAAAAAAAAACAACAAAAAAAAAAAACCAAAAAAGAAAAGAAAAAGAAGCAAAAAGTATTACCCTCTACTCTTTAAAATAAAATATATATATATTATTGATTTTTTACAGAGAGGAAGGGAGAGGGATAGAGAGTTAGAAACATCAATCAGCTGCTTCCTGCACCCCCCCCCCCCACTGGGGATGTGCCTGTAACCACGGTACATCCCCTTGACTGGAATCGAACCTGGGACCCTTTAGTCCGCAGGCCCACGCTCTGTCCACTGAGCCGAACCCTCTACTCTTGATTAAATCTCCAACTGGAAGAAGAATCTAAATGCCATCTCTCCCTGCCTTGTGGTGCCTTTTACCTGCTTGCGGACATTTTGAAAGTCTGACACTCACATTGAGCTTCACTCTTCAACTTCACACTATTTGATGACAGGGAAGCTGCACATAAATTGGGTTGTGGAGAAAGTCACTGACCGTCCACAAAGTACAGTGTATCCACCTTGACTTCCTTCAGTGAATAGTTTGCTGCTGGTAAATGTTAGCTTATTGTCAAATGTTCACTATTACAAGCAGCTCTGTGATAAATCTTACACAGTCGAAATTCCCCAAGATTTCTGAGTCAAAGAGTATAAACTTTGGGGAAGGAAAGGGTAAGTTATAGTCTGCCCATCGATCTTCAGAAAGGGCGGTATTTAGTGAATTTAAGTGTTGTTGTTTTTTTTTTATCCACACCCGAGGACATTCTTCTGTTGATTTTCAGAGAGAATGGAAGGAGGGGGAGAGACTGCGAGAGAGAAATATGATGTTGGCTGCCTTCTGCAAGCGCGGTAACCAGGGCCAGGGATTGAGCCTGCAACGGAGGCGCCTGCCCTTGACTGGAATCAGGCCTGGAACCCGCAGTCCACAGGCCAACACTCCACCTGCTGATCCAACCTGGCTAGGACTCTCAGTGTCTGTCTGTTTTTTAAACAGGTTACCCAAGTTTTGAATTTTAGTAAATTGTCGCTGACTTCCTGAGTAAAACTAATATAAACTTGCTGTTGCTAACTTGTAGATTAGAAAAGACCTTTAAAAAAGCTTCGTCTGACGCTTTAAATTTTTTTCAGAGCCTTTTTCTTCAGCTCACTCCTCTCTGCCTTTCTATCCTGTCTCATTTCTGTGTGAAAGTACTTTGTGATCACAGTGTATTAGTTGCTATTTTGTGACTTTTACAAGCATCAGTTAGATAGGAACACTCCTCTCCTTGGCATAGATCTTTTTAAATTCAGTGGCAAGTGCATTTTCCAGATCCTGTGGCACCACAGACTCCAAACCTTCATGATTGCCAAGATGAGTTGGGAAGAAAGTGAACCTGGGTCTGCTTCCTGCAAAAATGTCAATATTTTCTACAACAAAGAGGTAGGGGAGGACCTCACTGGAATGCCATCTGTCCTTGCCTGTGGGAGCCCGTGAGAGAATGTTTTCACAGCCAAGAGATTACTTGGCATCACTGACACAGAAATCCAGCAGGGTGGCTTACACGTCAGGAGCTGGCTGGTTCAAAGAGATACTTTGCTATGTGAAAACTGCAAATATAGAAATGTATTTCACTTTTGAAACTGCACAAGGATTGTTTACTTATTCAAAGTGTTTCCCATAGGAATCTTTTTTTTACAAAAAAAATCTTTTTATCGATTTCAGAGAGGAAGAGAGAGAGAGAGAGAGAAACATCAATGATGAGAGAAAACCATTGATTGGCTGCCTTCTGCATGCCCCCTGCTGGGGACTGAGCCAGCAACCTGGGCATGTGCCCTTGATGGGAATTGAACCCAGGACCCTTCAGTCTGTAGGCCCATGCTCTATCCACTGTGCCAAACTGGCTAGGGCTCTCATAGGAATCTTTTAATCAGCAGAATCACTTAATTTATTTAAATATTAGATTATTAACAAGTTACTTTGTTGCTCAGCCTTTTAGGAAGTGAGCAGCTGATAAAACGAGAGACAGTTCCCCTTGTATAGTTTCATTATTTCAGTTTCATTGTACTATGCTATTTCTTAAGCAAATAAATGCCCTTCTTTTTTAAATAAAATATTTTATTGATTTTTCCCAGAGAGGAAGGGAAAGAGAGAGTTAGAAACATTGATGAGAGAGAAACACCGATCACCTGCCTCCTGCACACCCCCTACTTGGGATGTGCCACAACTAAGGTACATGCCCTTGACCGGAATCGAACCCGGGATCCTCTAGTCCTAAATGCCCTTCTATTACATATGGAAACTCAGTTCTGTTGCAGTTTGAGGTTTAACACACAAAGCCAAGCTCTGACATGTATGGTCAGTTGCCTAAACTGAGTTCCAAAGTAGAGCCTTAGCTGCCTGGTTTCTTGTGGAGGAAACCCAGATCCCTTTGAACAGCAACCCGAAGAGGAATTCACCAGGTCATCTTGGGTGGGAGTGAAATTTTTTCCAATTCATTTGGCAGCTTTTGGGCCCAGCTCCCATTCTGGGGAGTGTTGCCCTGTGGGATGTGTGCCACTCAGTGTCTAATCCATCTGTGTGGGTCCAGCTCTTCCTGAAAACATATTCATTTGAAAAAATAAAAATAGCCTAACCGGTGTGGCTCAGTGGCTCAGTGTTGAACTACGAACCAAGAGGTCTCGGTTGGATTCCCGGTCAGGGCACATGCCCGGATTGCGGGCCCAATCTCCAGTGTGGGGCATGCAGGAGGCAGCCGATCAATGATTCTTTCTCATCATTGATGTTTCTATCTCTCCCTCTCCCTCCCTCTCTGAAATCAATATAAATATATTTTAAAATAAATAAATAAAAATACGTTCATTTGGGACCCTTGAACCATCTGTAGCATCTGCGTCCACATCATTCTTGTGACCCCAACACACTCCATCCAGCAATGTTATTTCTTCCGAGTTTATTTACAGCAGATGCCACCACCGCTCAGCTGGACCTTCATCCGATCTCGCTCTTCTCAGGTAAAGAAGAGTCATCCCAGCCTCAGCAGGACTCTAGGCCGCCTCCTCCAGCTGGCCCTCCCATAGGCGGGAAGGGACCAGGGGTGCACATCTTTTCTCATTGGAAGGCATTGGGCTGCACTGCAGGCTTTCTAGCCTAGTTTAATGAGATCCGCCAATGCAGCAGTGTCTGACCACGATGGAAACACATATTCCAGCCCCAAAGGTACATGGGCACGTTTACCTAAAAGGTTTTGGTATGGACTACAGTCATTCATGCATTCATTAAGTATTTACTAGTAATGAGCATCTATTATGTGTCAGACATTGTTCGGAGAACATTTTTCTGTGAATAAAACAAAGCCCCAGGTCTAATGGAGTTTGCAATGCACTTGGGAGAAACAGACAGTTTGTGAGGGGGTAATAAATGCTGAGTATATATATATCGAGAGAGAGAGAGAGAGAGAGAGAGAGAGAGAGAGAGAGAGAGAGAGAGAAAAGAAGAAGAAGAAGAAGAAGAAGAAGAAGAAGAAGAAGAAGAAGAAGAAAAGGAGGAGGAGGAGGGGAGGAGAGAAGAGAGGAGAGGAAGGGGAGGAGAGTGATGGTGTGTGTTGTGTGTGGTGCACAGCACACAGTATTTCCCCTGCTCAGGGTCTAAGCAGGCCTGCGCTGCTCCTCGGTGCCTCACACTCTGGGCGAGGAGAAAGGCGGTGAGATGCTTCCATGGCCATACCCATGACGCCTCCCTTTGATGACAGTCTGCAGACAGGGGTTCGGGTCCCAAACCATGTCTTCTGAGGGGAGAAGTGATTCCACAACAGAAAGAAGTTGCCTCATGACAAGGAAAGGACAGCTTCAAACACTCTGTCCGCGATTCATCAAATGACAGCGGTGAAGCAACCTGCTCAGGTCATGCCGGGCTGTCAACCCATCTCGACTGGAAGATTAATGGCAGATGAAAGGAGGAAGCACACCTGAGCCAGCTTGCTCAGGAGCTGAAATATTCAAATGTGGGTACAAAGTGGTTACCCAATTCCTGCACCTGTTCTGACTCAGCACCCACGGAAGTGCTGAACCAAGGGTAGACCTGACGCCAGGGCCAGCAGTAGAGGCAGGCAGTTTCACAGGGACACCACCCAGATGGGACAGAGAGCCCATGGGCTGCGCCCTCAGTGGGGAGGACTTTTGAGGCCTTTCTCCTACCAACTAGCAGGACGTGGACTGACATCGGATGTCTCTGGTGTAGCTTGCCAAGTAAAATACCGTGGCCCTGACATTAAAAAAATGGCCAGTTATAGATTTTAAAAGCGTATCAATGGGGTTTTGGTTTCATCCGTATTGATTTCAGCAGCCTTTAGTCTACATCCAGGGGGTTTAAAGTGACATCTGCTTAGCCGATTTATTTGTGGTCCCTTCTTCATGATGGTGTTGGAAGATCTGCCCACGGTTGTTTATGTAAATCCTTAACTTCAGTACCTGTGGGATTTCACTGGAGGGTAAAGGAGGGACAGAGGGTGATGGAGGAGCCTTGACTTGGGGTGGTGAACACACAATGCAGTATACAGATATTCTAGGATTGTACACCTGAAACCTATATAATTTTATTAACCCATGTCACCCTCAATGAATTCAATAACAATTCTTTTTAAAAACGTAATGGAAGAATTTTTGTTTGCATAATATGAAAGCGCTTTATAGTACTTGTGGGAGGGAATCTTGAAAAGATGGCAGACCCGTTTATAGGAGAGGCAGCCAAGTATGACCTGTCTGGGATGTGGAGGGCAGGGGAATGTAAGCATCTGCTTGAAGTAGCCTTTTATTAGTGGACGGCATGGCTTACTGCATGAACAAACCCGAGCTTTGGCAGCAGTTTTAATTCTCTAGGGACCACACTTTTGCTAAAAGGGGTAATATGGGTTGTGGTAAGATAAGAATGGGTTATAGACTAACGAGACAGAAAACCCAACGCAGATGTTGGCTGAGCATGTTACTGGTGGGCGGATGTCAACCACGTGGATGCATTTGAATCATCAGTGAAGACCGGGGAGGGTCTTTGCTGTCATCTCCTTTAGCTTCTCCAGTCTCCAGTCCTGGACTCTGACAGTTTATATGGTAGAATATGCCCAAGACCTCATAGGCAGCCTATCTCGTGGGTGCTTGCCCATATGTGAGTTTATAAAGTTCCCCTTTGACCTCTAACCCCTTGGCTTGCTCTCTGGAACTTCTTAGAGTGAATCTGTTGCTATAAGAAAGGTTTTCTAATAGTTGAAGTTAGGTCGCTTGTGTTCACTGACTTGCTGTTTCCTCTTCCAGCTCACTCTGTGGGTCTGGATCCTTCCGAGGTTCTCACTAAATCAAAGACAATGGACTTCCCAGGGAGAGGAGAACAACCCTTTAGCCGAGCAAAGAGCAGTATTTGTGCTTATGAACTACACTTTCCACAGAACCCATGAGCACATTGCCAGACCAGTACCCCATCTCATCCAGCCTTCCCTCCCTCAGAGTTCCCAGACCTTTTGCCATCCTGGAGGTCCACCACTTGCTGACATCAGTTAGCCAATGTTCTGCAAAGGGGTGCCCAGCAAAGGAATGAAATGTGGCAGCTATTGTCTGGATGGAGTCCTGTTTTCTGGGTGGTAAGTTGAGAAATTCAAGTACTTCCTTTTGGCTATAATGGAACATTTCCTGAACATCTTTTTATAAATTATCACTTTATCATATAATTTATATCAAATAGTACAACCATTTTGGAAAGTAATTTGGCATAGTATCGTTGACCCAGCAACTCCGTTTTTAGGTGTATACTCTGCAGTGTCTCTTGCATGTATGAACCAGCAGACATGGAAAAGAATGTTCATGGTAGCATTGTCTACAACAGAGACAAAAATAAATCAGTGAACAAACAATACTAGAAACACATTGCTCGTTCATTTTTAAAAATTGTGGTAAAATACACATAAAATTTACCATTTTAACCATTTTAAAGTCTATAGTTTTGTGGCATTAAGTGCATTCATATTGTAGTATAACCATCACCACCATCCAGCTTTCCTTTTCATCTTCCCCAGCTGAAACTCTGTACCCATTAGACACTAACTACCCAGTTCCTTTTCCCCTTGGCCCCTGACAACTTCTATTCTTACTTTCTATCTCCATGAATTTGGCTATTCTAGTCACCTCATGTAAGTAGAATCCTACAATATTTGTCCTTTTGTGACTGGCTTATTTTATTTGGCTTAATGTTTTCAAAGTTCATCCATGTTGTATCATGTAGCAGAATTTTCTTTTTAAAGCCGAATAACATTGAGTATATATGTGTATGTGTGTGTATGTACACACACATACACATATATAACATTTTGTTCCTCCATTCATCTATTGATGGATGCTTGGATTGCTTCCACCTTTGGCTCTTGTGAATAAGGATGTTGTGAACATGGGTGTACAGATATTTGCTCAAGTTCTTTATTTCACTTCTTTTGGGTATATACCCAGAAGTGGAATTTCTGGGTCGTATGGCAATTCCATGTTTTGAGGAATTGTACTGTTTTCCACAGTGGCTACACCTGTTCATTCACTTTTAGAACTGCATCTAACATGCTATATAACTATAACACAGCTTATTAGATATTGCCAAACTTTTCTGTAAAATGGTTTGTAAGATATATACCTACCAGAGTTCCTAGTGATCCATATATTTGACAACCGTATAATCAGATTTCTTAATTTTTTCCAACTTAGGGGTTTAAAAATGATTATCTTATCATAATCTTAATTTTTATTTCCCTGATTAGCATTGCAATTGCTTATCATTTGACATGTTTGAAAGTTTGTTTTTTACATGGAGACCTTTAATCTATTAAGAATTCATTTTTGTGTGTGGTGGATGACATGGGCATGATTTCCTTCCTTTTTACATGTATGCTGGCTCCAATCTTTTCTCATTGCCACCAATCTCATATGTTGCGTTTCTACAAGTGGTTGGTCTGCCTCTGAGCTCTCTATTTGTTCACTTGGTTAATTAGTCCACCCACATTAATGGCACCTGTTTTCTTTATGAAGTGACAATGATGTATTGAGAGAGTCTGGTGTGGGGTTAATTGGGCACTTACTGTTTGGTATGGTAATTGCACCTGGCTATGGACCAGGTGGTTAGACTTGGCCTGTTGGTTGGGCTAAGTATGGTCCTTGCATGCTCACAGATACATATTTAAGTCCTGATGATGCAATGTGATGTGTGGCAATAGAGGAATAGTTGACGTTGGAAGGTAGGAAGAAACAATGAAGGAAACAGCTAATTCTAATCTGAAGGTGTTCAAGAAGGTCCTAGTCAGGGAGGTTGACTGTTTCAAATAGGAAGTGTATAATATTGTGATTGAGAGATGAGCTGTAGAGGTTGATAAATTCATATTTGAGCCACATTTGGCTGTGTGACCTTGGCAAATTCTTGAAACCTCATAAGCCTCAAGTTCCTTATCTTATTCATTAGAGGTAATAATAATAATACCTAACTCAGGGGGTTGTTGGAAAGATTAAAAATGACCATGTATCAGGAGCACTCAGCCCAGTCTGAGGGAACACAATGGAAGTATTCAATAAATGTAAACTGCCCGACAGGTACGGCTCAGTGGTTGAGCGTTGACTTATGACCCAGGAGATCATGGTTCAATTCCCGGTCAGGGCACATGCCTGGGTTGCAGACTTGATCCTCAGTGTGGGGCATGCAGGAGGCAGCCAATCAATGATTCTCATCATTGATGTTTCTTTCTCTCACTCCCTCTCCCTTCCTCTCTGAAATAAATAAAAATATCCTATAAAATAAAAGGCTAATATGCAAATTATTCCCTCGACCCAGAGTTTGACCAGGAGTTTGACCAGGGGGCGTACTGGCTGGCCTACTGCCTGTGACCCCTCCCCTGGCTGGCCCCACCTCTGATCGCCCCCCCCCCCCATCAGGGTGACTGGCTGGACCCCAACTGTGCATGAATTCATGCACTGAATGAAGAAGGGAGTCTCCCACGGGTGAGGACGACGGAGCCCCTAGCGCTAGGACGCTTGCATGCACGACTCCAAAGACCAGGTTCTGTGACGCAGGTCTAATTTTATTGAGGAAGTACAGCAGTATATATAGCAGAAGGTGGCCAATCATGGAACGCCTTCTTAGGGAGCCAATGAGCGTAAAGGTCGGGCTACTATGTACGTGGCTGTAGGAGGGGCTCAGGCAGGCGTTGCTATCTTCCTGGTTTGCCAGAAAGATCTGAACTGCTGGAGTGAGCTCACAGCATTGCATCAGCCACTGCACCAAGACAAACCTCCTGTGCTCTACCTACATCGAGCCTCCAGTATATTAAAAAAACGTAAACCCATTAATTCTTTTACTTCATAGTATTGAGTATTTACTATGTGCCGGACAGGGTAATAGGCTATAAATACAAGTGTGAGCAAAGCAGATGGTCTCTACCCTCATGTAGCTTTCTGTGATAAAATAATTGTATAAATGTATCATTAGAGACTTTGATGAGTGCTATAAAGGGAAATTATGGCATGCTAGGACAGAACAGAAGAGGGAACCCTGCTTTATGATTATTTTTTGTCTCACTACTTCTGAGCTGGAACTTGAAGGATGAACAGGAGTTTGTGGGTGTGGCAGGCAGGACGGGTCATTCCAGGCATTCTGAACTTTAAAGGAAAAGGCATGGTGACATGTAACTTTTTCACATGGTCAGGGGCAAGGGCCTGGGCATCCCTTGCTTCACAGAGGCTTTGGAGGGTTTCTCCTGCCCACCTTTTCAGGGGACAGGCAGGAGGAGGAGGCTAAGTGATGCCTGTGGTCCCCAAACATGCCTTGTGGCTCAGTGAACCCTGATCTTTGGTCAGTGCGGAAGATTATGCTCAGTGCCACTGACAGTGCCTTGGCAATGACAGGCTGATAGTGAATGTGAAAATGGCTCAGATGAGAGGGAAAACAAGATGGCGGCATAGGGTAGACACCGTAAATGCAGCCATGAACAACTATTTCAGAAAAACCTCGAAAAGAACACACGGACACCACTCGCACCCACAGGAAGGCTGGCTGAGTGAAAATCCTACAACTAGAGAAGAGTCTGAGACTCAGAGGAGTGGCGGAAGCAAAGTACAGAGGTACGGAGGCGCGCGCACGGGGCTCGGGGAAGGGCTGGCGCCGGGGGACGCGGTTCTTTTCCAAAACGGAGAGAGCCACAAGTCCCCAGCGGCTCTGAACTCCAGTTCCAAGCGAGTTTCTGAGGACCCAGACAGCCAGAGAAGGGAGACTGACTGGCACCGGGAGGAAACCCAAAGCGGGTTTCTCTCAGCGTTGCTTGCAGCCATTACCGTGGGACACAGAGACCTGTTGTCTCTCAGCGCAGGGCTGAAAAGCTCCATAGCTATTTGCTCCGCCCTGCCCTGCAAACTCCCCGAGGCCCCGCCCCTCCCAAGCTGCGTCAGAGGCTTTTGCATATAAAAGACTGAATAGCCTAAGGCAAGGCTAGCTCAACATCTCCTTAAAGATACAGGAGCCAGCCCCCACCCAGTGGCCAGAGTGGGACTAACCTAAACAAAACAGATCCACAAGGAACACACTCGGGGCAGATGCAGTGAGCATAAAAGCTCCACTGAAACAACTCTTGCCCCATAAGGGTGTCTCCAGCACAGAAATTCTCCCACTGTAGACACAGCTGATTCTCATAACCAAGTGGCTTAGAGGTTAATCCCTCGCAGTG
>PVJC01028064.1:0-22824 GCA_004026665.1 Murina feae
CAAGAAATATTCAAAGTGATGAACAGCAAGAACCTACAGCCAAAATTACTTTACCCAGCAAAGCTATCATTCAGAATTGAAGGTTGGATAAAGAGCTTCACAGACAAGAAAAAGCTAAAGGAGTTCATCACCACCCAACCAGTATTATATGAAATACTGAAAGGTATCCTTTGAGAAGAGGATGAAGAAAAAATAAAGACAAAAAATTATGAACAACAAATACATATCTATCAACAAGTGAATCTAAAAATCAAGTGGATAAGAAATCTGATGAACAGAATAAACTGGTGAATAGAATAGAATCAGAGGCATAGAAAGGGAGTGGACTGACAATTTTCGGGGGTAAAGGGTGTTGGGGGAGCGGGAAGAGAATGGACAAGGATCGTACACCTATGGATGAGGACAGGGGGGTGGATGGGGACAGAGGATGGGGTGGGAACTGGAAGGAGGGGAGATATGGGGGAAAAAAGAGGAACAACTGTAACAATCTGAACAATAAAGATATTAAAAAAAAAAAAGAAACTAAAAATACAATCCCATTTACCATTGCAACAAAAATTTAAGGAATAAACTTAACCAAGGAGGTAAAAGACCTGTACTCAGAAAACTACAGGATGTTGAAAAAAAGAGATAGAGGAAGATATGAACAAGTGGAAGAATATACCATGTTCATGGATTGGTAGAATCATCATTAAAATGACAATATTACCCAAAGCAATCTACAGATTCAATGCAATCCTTATTAAAATATCAACAGCATATTTCACAGACCTAGAACAAACACTCCAAAAATTTATATGGAACCAAAATGACCTTGAATAGCTGCAGCAATCTTGAAAAAGAACAAAGTTGGAAGAATCACAACTTTACATATATTACAAAGCCACTATGCTCAAAACAGCATATAGAAAAATGAAACAGAACAGAAAACCAAGAAATCGATCCAAAACACTATACTTAATTAATATTTGACAAATGAGGCAAGAGCATACATTGGAGCAGAGCCAGTTTCTTCAATAAATGGTGTTGGGAAAATTGGACAGATACATGCAAAAAAATGAAACTAGACCACCAAAGTACTCCATACACAAAAATAAACTCAAAATAGATAAAAGACTTAAATGTAAGATGTGAAGCCATAAAAGTCCCAGAAGAAACCATAGGCACCAAAATCTCAGATATCTTGCCTAGCAAAATGTTTACCAATACATCTCTTAGGACAATGGAAGCTAAGAGAAAATAAACAAATGGGACTACATGAAAATAAAAAACTTCTTCACTGCAAAAGAAACCATCAACAAAATAACAAGAGAGCCATCACATGGGAGAACATATTTGCCAATAATACATCTGGTAAAGGTTAATCTAAAAAAATATATAGGGAACTCGTATGATTTAACAAAAGAAAGAGAAACAATCTAATTAAAAAATGGGCAAAGGACCTAAATATATACTTCTCCAAAGTAGATGGGCAAAGGACCTAAATACACACTTCTCCAAAGTAGATATACAGAAAACCAAGATATGTATGAAAAAATTGTCAATCATCTGAGAGAGACAAATAAAAATGACAATGGGATAGCACCTCATACCTGTCAGAATGGTTACCATCAACAAATCAGTAAGTGATAAGTGTTGGTGAGGATGTGAATACTGCTGGTGGGAATGCAGGCTGGTGTAGCCACTGAGAAAAACAGTATGGTGTTTCCTCAAAAAATTACATAAAAATGGAACTGCAATTTAACCCAGTGATCCCACTTATAGGTATATATCCTAAGAAACCTGAAACACTCATCAGAAGGAATATATGCATTCCTATGTTTATAGCAGCACAATTTACAATAGCTAAGATTTGGAAACAGCCTAAGTGCCCATCAGCGGAAGAGTGAACAAAAAGTATGGTACATTTACATAGTGGAATACTACATGGCATTAAAAAAAGAACTCCTTTCTATTTGCAAATGGATGGACCTAGAGAATATTATGCTGAGCAAATAAGCCAGTCAGAGAAAGATAAGTGTCATATGATCTCACTTATAGGTGGAATCTAATGAACCAAATAAACTGATGATCAAAAATAGACCCAGAGACACAGAAGCATGAACAGACTGTTGAACTTCAGAAGGAATGCAGGGGAGGGTGGGTGGTAAGAGATCAACCAATGAACTTGTATGCATATGTGCATAACTCATGAACACAGACAGTGGGGTGGTGAGGGCCTGGGGTTAGAGGGGTATGGATGTGGATTGGAAGAGGTTAATGGGGGGAAAAAAGAGGACTTATGTTATACTTTCGATAATAAATTTTTTAAAAATAAAAAAATAAAAACATTTCAATGGAGGAAAGATAATCTATTCAAGAAAATGCAGCTGAAAGCAATTGGACAACCATAGGCAAAAAACAAAAATATATTTGCCTAAGTTTCATAACTTATATAAAAATAAACTCAAAATAGAACATGGACTTAAATATAAGATGTAAAACTATCAAAGTTTTAGACAAGAAAAAACAGGAGAACATCTTTGGGTTCTAGGGCTAGACAAAAAGAGTTCTTAAATGTGACACCGAAGACATGGCCTATATAAAGGAATAATTAATTATACTTCATAGAAAGTTAAAATTTTTGCTCTGAAGAACTTCCTTTTCTATTCTCTGTTAAAAGAATGAAAATACAAGCTACAATTAGGAATAAAATATTTGCAAATTAAGTATCTGACAAAACACTAGGATATATACAGGACTCCCAAACTCAATAGTAAAATGAAAATAAATAAATAAATAAATAAAATAAAACCCAAAAAACAATCCAGTTAGAAAAAGAACAAAAATACATGAAAAGTCGCTTCATCAAAGAGGGTATACAGATTCCAGCTTAGTTTGCTGTGGTGACCAATGGAAAAGCTAGGTCAATAGCCACCAGAATACTTTATATTTCAAGCAACAGGATACTTTCTCTACCGCTATTAAATGCAACACAACACAGCATTCACATCTAAGGAGCAATAGTGTAGATTTCCTACATAAGAGCCACAGTCACAGTGATCTCAAAGGTAGCACTACCTTTGTTAACTTTGATGTAGTAGAATTCCAACTTCACTTGGTAGTAGTTTCTGAAGAGTGGGGATAAAGAAAATAACATTGGAACTTGGGATTCTGCTGTGGAGCTCAGTTATCACTATCATGCGATAGTGAAATCAGTCCTGATCTGTTAACAAGAGCATGTACATTATTGGGGTTCTATAATAAAGACTGAACTTCCTATACTCTAGCAGGTGGGTTTGAATATTGATGTGACTATATCTGTATTCACCACTTGGTGGAGCTCATACACTGAATTTATAACTCATATACTAAAGTTATGAATGAATAAACTATGGATAAAAGGACTATCTACTAAAATATTAATTTGAGTATGTGTTCACTCTATATTTCCCTTTCTCTCCAGTGTAAATAGGTTGGTACACTTGGTAATGTCTTATCCGAAGAACTGGAGAAAACTGAAAACAGAAGGGCTTCAACTCAAAGACTCTTCCCTTCTTTAATTAAAGCAAAGAAGCATAGTCTTTTCAATAAATGGTGTAGAGGAAACTGGATATCCATATGCAAAAGAACAAAATTGGACTCCAAAAGGATAAGCCTTTTGAATTCAAGAGGAAATGTTAGACAGAGAAGGCTACTGAACACAGAGAGATAGGAAAACTTTCCAGATATTGGGAAAGGGGCAGATATCTGTGGGTTCGGAAATGGTTCATTTTTTTTTCACACTGGCATCGCAGAGATGCAGTTGGTCTTACAACCAGGGTTCCCATTGTTCCTGCAGTTCCCATGTCCCAAGTGTGGTATGCATGCCAGCGGCCAGAGGAACAGGCCACACTCCTGCTGTCAGTACAGACGGATTGGAAGAACGATTGTCAGTACAGATGGATTGCTAAGGACCAAGGCATGCCTACCTGGACCTCTGAAAAACCTTGCTGTAAGGAAGAAGCCCCAAATGTAATTAGATTGAATTTCCTATCAGCGTGGTCCACAGAGGTCCAGAGTTGTAAATGGTTTACATAAAATTTGATCTAGTGCTTGCATTGTTGAGTGTGTGAACTGAAATTCCTTGACCTTACCAATGATTCCTATTACAAAGGGCTTCTACTACTAATTTCCTACAAGTCTTTTGATTGGAATCTGGTTCAGAGTTTTAGCCAATATGGCCAGGGGCACCAACCTTTATTCTTGTCCAAGTATGATTCCTCAAGTAATAGGAATTCTCATGCTATTGTTTATAACCTTTGTTCTCAGTTTCTATGCATGCACTTACTCAAAGATATCTCTAAGAAAAGCCTTTATTTAGTGATACCTATGAAAGCTTGTATACTAGATATACTTTTGAAAAATGCTGGGGATCCTTCTTGTTTACTTGTTCAGTTCCAGACTATATACTAATGTCCTCAAAAATGGCTGCAGAACTGTGTAAAGTCATTAAAACCACTTTTTCTTTGGCTCAAGGGCCTCCTCTTCCTAATTGCAATCCACATGTTTCCTCCATTGCTATCCCATCCTCCCCCATGACTCTTGATTGTTTTTGCTTTGCATCTTGTTTACATTTTCTCATTAGTCACTGATTTGCATTTGAAAATTCAACTCTAGATTTGTTTATATGAGGTGTAAGATATAATGGGACCTGAGTGCATACTATATTACAAAGTTATCGTGATAAAAATAGTAAGGTGTTGGCATAAATAGAGATATATGTAATCAACAGAATAGAATAGAAGGTCTAGAAATAAATTCACACATATATGGCCAATTAAATTTTGACAAAGGCAACAAGAATACATGAGGGGAAAATGATAGACTCTCTAATAAATGGTACTGGGGAAAACTGGATATTTACATGCAAAAGAACAACATTAGACCTCTATCTTACACCATACACAAAAAAGAAACTCAAAATAGATTAAAGATTTTGAACATAAGAGTGAAACTGTAAAATCCTAGAAGAAACATAGGGCATAAGCATCTTGACATTGGTTATGGCAGTGGTATTTTGGATTTGGTACCAAAGTACAAGCAACAAAGGCAGTAATAAACAAGTGGGACCACCTCAAACTAAAAAGCTTCTGCTCATCAAAAGAATCTACAGAATGAAAAGGCAATCTATGAAATGGAAGAAAATATTTGCAAACCACACATTTGATAAGGAATTAATATTAAAAACATATAAGGAACATATGCAAGTCAACAGCAAAAACCAAATTAACTGAATTAAAAAATGGGCAAAGGAACTAAATAGACATATTTTCAATGACGAGATACAAATGATCAATCTATATATACTAGAGGCTTGGTGCACAAATTCATTCAGGGGTGCGGTCCCTCTGGGTTATCTGCAGGGATCAAGCCTGCAGCTCCTACCTGCTGCTCCTGCTCATCCTGGCCACACTATGCCTGCTGTGGGCTTGCCTCAATCAGTCCCGATCTGGAAAGGCTCGTGCTGCCACAGCAGCACTAGCCAGCCATGAGCCCTGTGGCTGGTGCCTTCCCAAAGGGAGTGGCCTGCAGGATCAGGCCGAAACTGGCTCTTCGACATCCCTCAAGGGATCCCATATTGTGAGAGGGCTCATGCCAGGCTGAAGGACCCCACCAGTGTGCTATCGGGCTGGGGAGTGACCATAGGAGGGTTCCAGGGCATGACCAGCCCATCTTGCTCAGTCCCAATCAGCTGGACCCCAGCAGCAAGCTAACCTACTGTTTGGAGCATCTGCCCTCCGGTGGTCAGTGCATGTCATAATGACTGGCTGATCGGTCAACTGTCTGCCACCTAGTGGTCATTGTGCATCATAGTGACTGGTTGGCTAGTTGACTGCCCCCTGGTGGTCAGTGCACATCATAGTGAGAGGTTGAGCAGCCTTAGCATATCATTAGCATACTATACTTTGGTTGGTTGTTCTGCCATTTGGTTTATTTGCATATTACCCTTTTATTATCTACACTAATAAAATAGAAATATGCAAATTAACTGTCACTCTGCCACTCCACTACATCCACCAGCCAATCAGGAGCAAGTATGCAAATTAACCCAACTAAGATAGTGGCAGCCATGGAGCTGGATCAAGCAGGAGGCTTGGGTTGCCCCGGGCGATGGAGGAAGCCTAGCTTCCTGCCTTCCCTGGCTGGCCTTCGGCTCTGCTCAAGGCTACAAAGTTTCAACTATAGAAGGTAAATAAAACCCAGGAAAAAAAAGAGAAAAAGGAGAGGCTGGGAGCTTGGGTCACCGGGGGGCATGGCCAGCCTGAAAACAGCCATCAGCCCCTCACCCAGGCTGGCCAGGCACCCCAGTGGGATCCTTCCACCCTGAAGGAGCTGTGGGCAGCCTGAAAATGGCCCTGAGCCCCTCACCAAGGCTGGCCAGGCACCCCCTTGGGGTGAGGGTTCCCACTGGGGGGTTTGGCCAGCCTGCAAACAGCCATCAGCCCCTCACCCTGGCTGGGCAGTCACCCCAAAGGTGTCCCCCACCCTGAAGGGGGTGTGGCCAGCCTACAAACAGCCATCAGCCACTCACCCAGGCTGGTCAGGCACCCCAGCTGGACCTCTACCCTGATCCGGGACACCCTTCAGAGAAAACCAGCCAGCTCCCACCCATGCACCAGGCCTCTATCCTATATAATAGAAGGGTAATATGCAAATTGACCCTAACAGCAGAACCACTGGGAATGACTGGTCACTATGACACACACTGACCACCAGGTGGTCAGTGCACTCCCACAGGGGGAGCTCTGCTCAGCCACAAGCCAGACTGATGGCTGCCAGTACAGCAGTGGTGGCAGGAGCCTCTCCTACTTCCTCAGCAGCACTGAAGATATCTTGACTGCAGATTGGACCTCCTTCTCACTGGTAAGTGGACATCCCAGAGGGCTTCTGGGCTGCCAGAGAGATGTCTGACTCTCAGCTTAGGCCCAATCTTCTCAGGGAGCAAGCCTAAGCCAGCAGGTGGACATCCCCCGAAGGGTCCCAGACTGCGAGAGGGCACAGACTAGGCTGAGGGACCCTCCCCCCGCACCCGAGTGCACAAATTTTTGTGCACTGGGCCTCTAGTATAGGATAAAAGGCTAAGTGACTATCTGACTGGTAGCTATGATGCACACTGACCACCAAGGGGAAGACGTACAATGCAGGAGCTGCTTAGCTGCGGTGACTTGGCAGTGGCAGTTCTCAGATGACGCACCCTGGAACCAGAGAGGAAGGAGTCCAATTCCAGGGTGCGTCACACAAGAACTGCTGTCTTGCAATCAAGGACCCCTTGGGGGATGTTGAAGAGCTGGTTTCAGCCCAATCCCTGCAGGCCAGGCTGAGGGACCCCACCTGCCAGAGGGACCCTGCTCACTCTAGTGATGCCCTTTGAGCCGTGGCACCACCCCAGATGTGGCCAGCCAGGGAGGGACCATGGGAAGTTGGCTCCAGGGCATGTCCAGCCCATCTTACCCAAGTACGGCTCCACTGGCCACCTTCTAATTTTCTTTCAATGTGCATCAATTTGTGCACCAGGGCACTAGTAGTTATATGAAAGGCTTGATATCATTAATCATTAGGGAAATGAAAATCAAAACCATAATGAGATATCATCTCACATGTTTTAAAATGCCTATTATCGGAAAGGTAGTAGAAAACAAAGACATGGAAAAATAGGAAACACTTGTATACTGTTCGTGGAAATGTAAACTGGAACTGGTACAATTTGAATCTGTGGATAATTATGTGTTACCATCTTCGTTGTTTTATTAACTCTAATAAATGAGGTTTGGAATTTGACATTTCTCTAGAACAATGTTTCTCAATTGCTACACTATTGACACTTTGGGGCAGATAATATTTTTTTCAGAGACTGTCTTGGACATTATAAAATGTCTAGTCTCCTTGGCCCTCTACCCATTATATGCCAGTAAGCATTCCCTCACCCCCATCATGACAACAAAAAAAGTTTCTGGACATTGCCAAAAGTCCCTCGGGGCAAAAATCACCTCCAGCTGAGAACTATGGTTCCAGGATAACTCATAGTTTAATTATTTTTTGATATGCTATTAATTTGCACAACACAGACTGAAAGTTTTGAGTCCCCCATCCCCCTTTTTTTCTTTTGTTTGTATGAAGAGTCATTTAGCATCAGAAAAATGCATTAGTGTTCGACATGACATAACTGCAATTTCTCTTAGCTCCATAAATATCAACCTCGGGGGAAGATCTTTTAAGAAGACAACCTTTAGATTAAACAGAAATGCATACAAATGTGGTTTATTCTTATATATGTTTATGTGAATCTGTTTACATATAAATTTATTATTATATCTGTGAAGACAAATTCAAATGAATAGTGGAGCTTAAAGAACAAAAGCTAAAGAAATAGTGTGTAGTGTTTCAGTACACCACTCCAGAAAAAAATGAAAGCTAAAAAATTGCAGTATAACTCAAAATGCCAGCATTCTGAAGTAGTTTGTTTTAGATACAAAGAAGTCAGATTTCCTCAAAATGTGATATTTTAAAAGGTGTACCAAAAAAGAATTTTCCTGTTTTAAGAAATAAAGTTTGTTAAAAACATTTAATTTGCTAATAAAAACTATTCATTCATAAGAAAATCCTAAAAATCATACTATAAAAAAGTGCTTAAGTTATTTCCCCAAAGGCTTTTCTCCAAAAGATAAGCAAGCGAAAATCTAAACCTTCTTTATGACTGTGCTAAATACATCTATTACACTACTTTTTTTTTTTTGCTTTAAAATCTCTTCTAATAGAAGCAGTAAAAATTAAACCTGTGTTCTGCATGCCAAATCTTCCCATCATTTCCCAAATGTGTTGGCATTTTAAGACAGGATCTCTCATTGGAATTAGTGTAATGAGTTATAATTGATGGTAGCAATGGTGATGAGGAAGCAGGAACAGGGTATTTCCCATGTAAGCTCTCTCAAGGCGTTTTGTGTAATCATTTCTGCATCAAAGTTCTTTAAGTTTTTACAGGGAATGAACAAAATAATTTAAAAAAAAACCCTACATTTTGAACTTTTTTCTTTCTGCCCCATAAATCTGAAGTTCTTTGCTTGTTTTAGAGCTTTAAAACGAAATTCTTTTTCCATAGCTAAAGTTTCCTCCATTCTACCAACTTATTCTTCAAAATGCTTAATAATCATGAGGAGAAAAGTTATGACTTAAGTGTAAGATCAGGAAATATACTTCCTATGTTCTTTAGGGGGCTGCCAGAATTTTTCTGTGAATTTTTAAAGTAGTGTGCAGCATGTTATATCATTAGTGAGTGGAAGGGGTATATAGCATTAAGTTAACCCTCTTGTTTAAATGTTAGTATCTTTAGTTTATAGAACAGAAAATCATACCTGAGGAAGGCAAAATAAATTGCTTATGAGTTCAAAGATAGAAAGTAGCTGAATTGGCATTTAAACCTGTCCCGTTTTGTTTTAAGGCAATAAATTTAAGGCCAAACTTCTGTCTGTTTAATCACATTTTTTAATGTCCCTTTTTTCACCTGAACATTTTAAAAATAATTTTTCAAACATTCAGAAAAAATTTGAATTTGTATATACCCTCTATCTAGATTCTTATGTTTTATACTTGCATTATCACACATCCATCTATCCCTCCATCAATTCATTTTTAATTGATGTATTTATAAGTAAGTCACAGACATTAGTACACTTCCACTCATATACTTCAGCATTTATGTTGTTAATCAAAGTGTAACATTTATTTATATTTTATGGTAACATTTATATACAATGAAATGCTAGAATCTCAAGTATACTAATGATGAGTACTCACAAATGCAAATACTATGCAACCCAAACCCCTAGCAAGTTACAGAATATTACTCAAGAAGATTCCCTCATGTTTCTTCCCAGTATACCCCCTTCCTCCATCAAAAGTATTTTGATTTTCTTCACCATAAGTTAGTTTTTCTTATTCTAGAACTTTATATAAAGTTCATACAGTATATATGCTTTTGGGTAGTGCTTCTTTCAGCATTCTATTTGGAGATTCAATGTTATGCATATGTTATTACTTTATTCCTTTTCTTGTTGAATAGTATTCCATTAATGAATATTTTGTTTATCCATTCTCCTATTAATTGACACCTGAGAAGTTTATAGTTTTTCATGTATCCAGAATAGACTGCTGACTTCCAGTTTCCAGGTTGACAGGAAAGGAGTTTGGAAATCACTGCTCTCTTTTAACAAGTAAAACGCTAAACACATTAAAAAATCAACTTTTATTGAGTCCTTACAAGAGGGGAGAAGACAGTGCTTGTGCCCCCCAAGTTGGAGAGACAGATGAATTCAAGGAGTCACGACTTAACACAGAGCAGAGGTTCACAAGCAGAAATCGCCCAGGAACCAGTGGGAAAACCGGAGGAATTGAATAAATGACCAGTAGTTGTAGGCTCAATGTCCCACACTGAAAAACTCCAGATGGATCCCGCAATATTGTGTGATTTACCTCCTGGAGTGTCACGGGGTTTCCACACTAAACAGTGGAGAATATTTCTTGTGCTTCTGGCAGAACAGGAGGGGGAAAGGAAACTTATTCTAGAGCTCTCTGCTCTTCTTAACAAGGTTTGCCCTCAGGAGAAACTAATTAACCTGAGCCTAATCTACCAGGGTATTAGAGTCTAACTGACAGGTGGGGGAAGGGAAATGCCCAATTACAGCCTGTCTAGCCATGCTGTCTCACCTACGGGTTGGGGGTGGGGATACCAAAACACTTGTGAAGTCCACAACTCAGTGGCACAAGCTCATTAAAAGACTGAGACCTAAATCATAGACTGTTTCCCCTGCCCCCACACCTTGTCACCAAATTACCAAAGTCCTATTTATAGCTTTTCCTTTTATCTGGTACAGCCTGTCTAGCTATCAAGAAAGAAAAGTACACCAAATTGCAAAAAATATAAACATTTGAAGTGACAGAGCAAACATCAGAACAACATGGTAGGGATGTCAGAATTATCAGACCAGAAATGTAAAATAACTATGATTAATATACTAAGGGCTCTAATGGATAAAGTAGAAATCATGCAAGAACAAATGGACAATGCAAGCAGAGATGGAAATCCTCTGAAAGAAACAAAAAGATAATTCCTTATAGTTGACAGAAATAATAGATATCTAATAAATAACATAGGCAATAAACCTTTTTAAAATTAAGCTTCTTGAGAAATTATTTAATATTAAGAAGATAAATCATTATATAAAGTTATTATCAGCATCTTTTTTTGACTTTGAGATCACATTCATTATTTTGCTATAGTTTGTAATGTCAACGTCCAGCACTTATTTTCAACATAATATTCTAAATGTTCGTTCCCTTTTGCTACAATCATCATTCTTGACAGAAAAAGTATAGCTATCTTAAGACCCACATTTGGAAAAAAATTCATTTTAAAAGTAGCCACCAGTTTTCTCTGAATTCTGTTGCTTATCATATCTGGACAAAATTACTTTCAGTTCTTTAAGATGATACATGATGGCCCTAATCATGGTCAGCTGCTTTCATACTTATGCTTTTAAATATATAGATATGCTACTACAGTAAAAACTCATTATTTTGGGGTGTGGCTGGAAAGATTCATTTTTTTAGAATAAAGTTGAACATGTAAATTATGGAATCATATTAAAAAGAACATTTTTTATTTTAAGCACATGCAGTAATTTTTTTAAAAATAATATTTTTATTGATTTCAGAGAGGAAGGTTGAGGGAAAGAGAGATAGAAACATCAACAATGAGAGAGAATCATTGATTGGCTGCCTCCTGCATGCCCCTCACTAGGGATGGAGCCCACAACCCAGGCATGTGCCCTTGGTAGGAATTGAACTTGGAACCCTTCAGTCCACCAGCTGACACTCTATCTACTGAGCCAAATAGTGAGGGCCAGTAATTTTTAATGGTAATATGATTAGTAATACGTCTAGTAATACATCTCAGTGGAGCCTGACTGGTGTGCTTCAGTGGTTGAGCATTGACCTATGAACCAGGAGGTCATGGTTAGAGCACATGCCTGGGTTGAGGGCTTGACCCCTAGTGGGGGGCATGCAGGAGGCAGCCAATCAATGATTCTCTCTCATCATTGATATTCCTATCTCTCTCCTGTCCCTTCCTTTCTGAAATCAATATATACATATATACACACACTAGGGGGCCGGTGCACAAAAATTTGTGCACTTAGGAGGCCCCTCAGCCTGGCCTGTGCCCTCTCACAGTCTGGGACCCCTCTGGGGATGTCCACCTGCTGGCGTGCCTGGTCAGCCTGGGTGAGGGGCTGATGGCTGTTTGCAGGCTGCCCACAGCCCTTTCAGGTTTAGGGTCCCTACGGGGGTGCCTGGGCAGCCTGGGTGAGGAGCTGAGGGGCGTTTTCAGGCTGCCCACAGTCTTTTTAGGTTTTGGGTCCCTACTGGGGTACCTGGCCAGACTGGGTGAGGGGCTGATGGCTGTTTGCAGGTTGGCCAACCCCACAGTGGGGACACTCACCTCATTGAGGTGTGGCCAGCGTGGGTGATAGGCTGAAGGCTGTTTTCAGGCTTTCAGGCTGCCCATAGCTCCCATCGACACAACTTCCCAGCAAAGCTGGCTGGAAGCAGGTTTTGGGGTTTATCTATCTTCTATAATTGATACACTGTCCCTTTAAGCCGAGGCCTAGGGAGGTAATGAAGCCTCCTGTTGGCTTCAGCTTCATGGCTTCTATAATTGAAAGAATGTTGCCTTAGTAGACTCTAGGCAGGCAGTTTCCTCCATCACTGGTGTAACAGAAGCCTGCTGTTTGCTTCAGGTCTGAGGCTTCTATAATTGCAACAATGTTGCCTGGAGCACAGAGAGGCCCAGCCAGCCGGCTGGCAGACAGTTTACTCCTGCTGCAACGAAAGCCTCTGTTTACTCTAGTTCCGTGACTGCCGGCCTCCATCTTGGCTGGGTTAATTTGCATACAGCCGCTCTGATTGGCTGGTGGGCATGGCTTAGGTGTCCCGTAGAAATGGTCAATTTCAATATTACTCTTTTATTACATTAGATATATATTTACACACACACACACACACACACACACACACCCTAGGGGCCCAGTGCACAAAAATTTGTGCACTTGGGGGGTCCCTCAGCCCACCCTGTGCCCTCTCACAGTCTGGGACCCCTATGGGGATGTCCACCTGCTGGCGTGCCTGGCCAGCCTGGGTGAGGGGCTGAGGGTCGTTTTCAGGCTGGTCACATCCCCTTCAGGGTTTAGTACCCTACTGGGGTGCCTGGCCAACCTAGGTGAGGGACTGAGGGCTGTTTTCAGGCTGCCCACAGCTCTCATTGACCCTAGGTCCCAGTGAGGCTGGCTGGAATCAGGTTTTTGGGATTTATTTATCTTCTATAACTGAAACTTTGTTGCCTTGAGTGGAGGCCCAGTCAGGCAATAAAGCCTCCTGTTTGCTTCAGCTCTGTGGCTTCTGTAATGGAAACATTGTTCCCTTGAGCAGAGGCCCGGCCAGCTTAGGCAGGCAGTTTCAACTCCATCACTGGTGCAACGGAAGCCTCCTGTTTGCTCTAGCTCCATGGCTGCCAGGCACCATCTTGGCTGGGTTAATTTGCATACAGCCACTCTGATTGGCTGGTGGGCATGGCTTGGTTGGTGGGCATGGCTTAGGTGTGTCAGAGTGATGGCTAATTTGCATATTACTCTTTTATTAGATTAGATATTTAAAGTCTCAGTGGATTACTTAAATAAACAGATTGACCAACTACATTTATAAATAGTTGCATCAACTTTGGTTTAAGCAGTAGATTCTTTAAAAGTCCAAAATTTATTTTTATTTAAAAAACATGAGCTAGATTTAAAATTTTAGCACTAAAAATAACTTTGGCAATCAGTTATCAATTGGGAAAATCAATTTGTTTAGCAAATCCATTCTTTATATAGAGTGAAACTATATATTTCAGTCCAGCTCAGTTTGAAAGATCAAACATTCAAGATTATGCTGCGTTATTCAAGATCCAAATATAGCAAATGTCTGATTTTGCCAAGAGCTTATGTATATATATTGATACTTTAATTCCTGATATACAAAATTCACTATATCAATGAAGAAAAAAAATCTGATTTACAGAAACATTGTTTTAGAGTACCAAAATATTATTTGTAACTGAAAAATGTATGGTCCCTCTCCCGTGACTTTAAATTTTTTTTAAAAAAATTGATTTTAGAGAAGGAGGGAGGGAGAAAGTGAAACATCCCCAACTGGGGATTGAACTTGCAACATAGGTATGTACTTTGACCTGGAATCAAACCCAGGACCTTCTTGTGCAGTGGATGATGCTCCAAATAACTTGAGCCACACTGGCCAGGGCCCTCCTATGACTTTTAAGTATCCTTATTTACAGTGAAAAAGGCATTTTTACATAATTAAAAAATCTTTGCCTTTTTTTTATATCAGTAAAAATGTCTTAGAAGTCTTGGAAACTTTTGAATTTTTAATATTTTTGACAATATTTTAGTCATGTGCAACTTTAAATTTATTTTATAAATTAAGTTACGAATTTACTCCAGAGAACAATATTTCTTCATTTATGCATGTACATATCCACCCTCTACTGGTGCTCCAATAGAAATTTCTGCAGTGATAGAAATATTCTACATCTGTGTTCTCCAATGTGATAGCCACTAGCCATGAGTGCTTAATATGTGGCTAGTGTAAATAGGAAACTAATTTTTAAATTATGGTTAATTTAAATAGTCACATAGCGGAAATTCTACTTTATGCCATTAAATTCAGGTGACAATGGCTATGTTCTAATTCCTGACTCACCCAAGGACATATATTTAGTGATTTTTAGAGAGAAAAGAAGGTGAGAGAAAACATCAATGTGAAAAATAAACATCAATGGGTTGACTTCCACATGCGCCCAGACCAGGTATCAAATCCGAAATCTAGATATGTGTCCTGATTGGAAATCAAAGCCACAACCTTTTGGTGTTTGGGACAACACTCCAACCAACTGAGCCATCTGGCTAGGGCTTGAAGATCATTTTTAAGATCAACAGCAACTATTTGTATGTTCCAGTATTCTTTCATTAGTTAAATAAATAAGTGGGTTATAAACTTGCTGGTCAATACAAAACAAGTTACTACAGTAATTTACTAACCATTGTTAGGTGTTCATCAATGTTAAATTCCTAAATGTTCTAATAAACATTTTGACAAAACATCATCTAATATAATAAAAGAGTAATATGCAAATTGACCATTACCCGAGACACCTAAGCCATGCCCACCAGCCAAATCACGCCTCCCAGCCAACCAGAGAAGCTGTATGCAAATTAGCCCAGCCAAGATGGAGGCCAGCAGCTATGGAGCTAGAGCAAACCAGAGGCTTCTATTGCAACTGCCTGCCTAGGTTGGCTGAGCCTCTGCTCACAGCCACGCCCACCAGCCAAGCCATGCCTCCCAGCCAATCAGAGTGGCTGCATGCAAATTAGCCCAGCCAAGATGGAGGCCAGCAGCTATGGAGCTAGATCAAACCAAAGGCTTCTGTTGCAACTGCCTGCCTAGGCTGGCTGAACTTCTGCTCACGGTCATGCCCACCAGCCAATTAGAGAGGCTGTATGCAAATTAACCCAGCCAAGATGGAGGCTGGCAGGGCGGCTCTGCACTGGGAGCCTCCACGGCCGGCATAGCTGTGCCAGGTGTGTCAGCTCAGTGGGGGGGGATCCAGCCTGGGGCTTCCTCAGGGCATCCAGGAGCACCTGTCCCAGGTCCACTGCCTGGCTCCGCCCCCCGGGGGCCTCGACCAGGCGTGCAGGAGAGCGGGTCTTCCACGGGGCATCCAGGAGCAGCCATCCTGGATCTGCTGCCTGGCTCAGCCCCCTGGGGGCCTCCTCGGGCATGCGGGAGCACGGGGGCCTCTGCGGGGCGTGCAGAAGCAGCCGTCCTGGGTGTACTGCTTGACTTTGCCCCCTGGGGGCCTCCTTGGGGAGTCCAGGAGTGCCCGTCCTGGGTCTGCTGCCTGGCTCTGCCCCAGGGGCCTCCTCAGGGGCATGCGGGAGCACCCGTCCAGGGTCCACTACCTTCATCTGCCCCCCCAGGGACCTCCACAGGGCATGCGGGAGTGTCTGCTGCACAGTGCAAAGAATCCAAAGCCAGTCCACTGCCCGGCTCCACCCCGGGTGAGTTTGCTCAGCAGCAGGGCCCCACCAAGAGATCCTGCACCAGAGTCCACCCCTGGCTCGCCACCCAGCTCTGCGCCAGGTGTGTCACCTCAGCAGTGGGGTCCCACCAGGCGTGTGCGATTGTGGGCCCTCTGGTGGGAAATGTCCAGGCCTGCACTTACCAGCCCTCACACCCCCCCAGTGCACGAACCCTGAAGGAGCTGTGGGCAGCCTGAAAATGGCCCTCAGTGCCTCACCCAGGCTGACCAGGCATGCCAGCAGGTGGACATCCCCCCCCCCAGGTGTTCCAGACTGCAAGAGGGCACAGGCTGAACTGAGGAACCCCTCCGCCCCCCAAGTGCACAAATTTTTGTGCACCGGGCCCCTAGTTGTTTATAAATAAAGGCTGACCAACACTCTATTCATTTAAGTTTTGCCTCTTTCTCTTGTATAAGAAAAAATAAAAATGAAAGCCTTAAAAGATGTGAGAGATCAGAGATGTACATTTGAGTTTATATAATAGAGAAGTGTAAAAACAAAAATTTAAAAAAGAAAAGGTGGTGAATCTATGTTTGGAGGGGGGAAAAAAGATTCAGTCTAGGAACAGGGTTTAAAAGTGCTCTGGATTATCTAGTGACTGAACAAAGATACAAGAAATAGTCAAATAGCAAGTATTTACTGAGTTCTCTTGGTGTGCCCAGCATTGAATTAGATAACTTGGGAGATACAAAAGGAATTTAAGATACCATTTATTTTCTAATGGGTTTGCAATTTAGTGGAAAGAAATAATATACATAAAAATGATTACATTTTGGAATATGCACATATATCCAATATAATAAATAATAAATCCAATGAAATAGGCTGAGTAAGAGAAGTGAGTAAAAGATACACAGCTGTAAGTTGGCCAGTGGAAGACCAAAGACTTGAGGGGGGAAAAATGATTTGTATGGATACTTCCTTAAATAAGTCAAGCATTTATATTGTTTCTAATTTGTATGTTATCATTATTCTATGACTAGGGGCCTGGTGCACAAAAATTTGTGCACTCGGGGTTGTGGGTCCCTCAGCCCAGCCTGTGCTCTCTTGCAGTCTGGGACACCTGGGGGGGAGGGGATGTCCACCTGCTGGCATGCCTGGCCAGCCTGGGTGAGTCGCTGAGGGCCATTTTCAGGCTGTCCACAGCTCCTTCAGGGTTCATGCACTGGGGGGTGGGAGGGCTAGTGAGTGCAGGCCTGGACATTTCCCACCAGAGGGCCCACGATCGCACACGCCTGGTGGGCCCCCACTGCTGAGGCGACACACCTGGCGCAGAGCTGGGTGGCAAGCCAGGGGCGGACGCTGGTGCAGGATCTCTTGGTGGGGCCCTGCTGCTGAGCAAACTCACCCAGGGTGGAGCCGGGCAGTGGACTGGCTTTGGATACTCCGCACTGCGCAGCAGACTCTCCTACATGCCCTGTGGAAGCCCCTGGGGGGCAGATAAAGGTAGTGGACCCTGTATGGGTGCTCCCACATGCCCCCAAGGAGGCCCCTGGGGCAGAGCCAGGCAGCAGACCCAGGACGGCTGCTCCTGCACACCCCGCAGAGGCCCCCACACTCCTGCATGCCCCGGGGAGACTCCCAGGGGGCAGAGCCAAGCAGTGGACCTGGGACAGGCACTCCTGGACTCCCCATGGAGGCTCCCAGGGGGTGGAGCCAGGCAGCGGACCCAGGATGGCTGCTCCTGGACGCCCCGAGGAGGCCCCAGGCTGGACCCCCCCCACTGAGCTGACACATCTGGCACAGCTATGCCATCTGTGGAGGCTCCCAGTGCAGAGCCACCCTGCTAGCCTCCATCTTGGCTGGGTTAATTTGCATACAGCTGCTCTGATTGGCTGGTGGGCGTGACCGTGAGCAGAGGCTCAGCCAGCCTAGGCAGGCAGTTGCAACAGAAGCCTCTGGTTTGCTCTAGCTCCATGGCTGCTGTTCTCCATCTTGGATGGATTAATTTGCATACAGCTGCTCTGGTTGGCTGGGAGGCGTGGCTTGGCTGGTGGGCGTGGCCTAGGTATCTTGGGTAATGGTCAATTTGCATATTAGTCTTTTATTATATTAGTTTACTAGAGGCCCAGTGCACAGATTCATGCACCAGTGGAGTCCCTCAGTCTGGCGTGGGACCCCTCGATGTAGTGGTGCGCAAAGTGGCAGGCAGCTGGGGAGGAGCCTGAGTCTGGGTGCCATGCCACTCCCGCTCATCCTGGTCCCCCTGCTCCTGCCACACCTGCTACTGCTGCTTGGTAGTGCTGTGTGGAGGTGGGAGAGGCTCACACTACCACAGCTATGCTGGCCAGCCATGAGCCTGGCTTCTGGTGTCTGTCAGTCAGGTGAGTGGTGCTCCCACTGTGGGAGCACACTGACCACCAGGAGGCATATCCTGCATTGAGTGTCTGCCCCCTGGTGATCAGTGTGTGTCATAGCAACTGGTTATTCAGTCACTTAGGCTTTTATATATATAGATGAGCATTTATTATCAATTGGAATAACTCCTGATAATTTAAGCATAATTTCAATTATCAGTATAAATTGTTTAGTTGGTGTACAGGGCAATGGATTCTTTCTTGGGGTTTATTACCATGTGGAGAAAACTATGAGGTGTGGTTGATGGATGATTGTGAATAGAGTCAAAGTTCAAAATTGATTTTCTCTTAGTTTTTAGTGTCTGACTCTATTAAAAAATTAGGTACAGTAGTATTCACTGTTTTTTGGCACAGAGTTCTATTAGTTTTAACACATGCATCAATTTTTCACATCTCACCTTGATATAGAACAATTGCAACATGACAGATAATTCTGTTGTTGACTCTTTTAAAAAAATCCTATATATAAAGAGCTAATATGCAAATGGTCATCACACCCTCATGCCATCACACTGTAATGGCTTAGACACTCAACACTGGGGACAGAGGAATGGGGACCAGCCAGGCACAAATGAGCTCTTGAGAGAGCAATAGGGACCAGCCAGATTGCGGCCTGGGAGAGGGACAAGCTGCCTGCCCCTCGGTCCCAGGCGCATGTGGCTGTGGCCCGGGTGAAGCTGCTTGCCCACGGTCCCCTGCAGCTGTGGCCAACCTGGGCAAAGCCAGCCTGGGTCCTGGGTGCCTGCAGCCAGCCAGAGGGAGGTAAGCCCAAGTCCCGGGCCCCTGTGACCGGCCAGAGGAGGGAATTCTGGGACTCAGGTGCAGGGCGAGGCAGAGGCAGTTAGGGGCCATCAGGCCAGCAGGGGAGCAGTCAGGGGCAATCAGGCAGGCAAGCGAGAGGTTAGGAGCCAGTGGTCCTGGATTGAGAAAGGCAGTCAGACATCCCCTGAGGGGTCCCAGATTAGAGAAAGTACAGGCCAGGCTGAGGGATGCCTCTCCTGCACATAAATTTCATGCACCAACCCTCTAGTATCTAATCTAATGAAAGAGTAATATGCAAATTGACCCTCACTCTGAGACACCTAACCATGCCCACCAGCCAAGCCACACCCATCAGCCAATCAGAGTGGCTATAAGCAAATTAACCTAGCCAAGATGGCGGCCGGCAGCCACAGAGCTGGAATAAGCAGAAAGCTTCCATTAGGCTGGCTGGGCCTCTGCTCAAAGCAACAATGTTTCAATTATAGAAGATAAATAAACCCCAGAAGCCTGATTCCAGCCAGCCTCACTGGGATGTTGGGTCAATAGGAGCTGTGGGAAGCCTGAGCTGAAATAAGCAGGAGGCTTGCCCCAGTGATGGAGGAAGCTAAGGTTCCTGTCTGTCTAGGCCAGCTGTGGCCTCTGTTCAAGGCAAAAAGTTTCAATTATAGAAGATAAATAAACCCTAGAGACCTGCTTCCAGCCTTGGGCTCAAGGAAGCGCTGGGAGCCTGAATTGTAGGGGCAACCTGACCTGGGCTCTGGTTCAAAGTTTCAACTTTAGAAGTTAAATAAATCCCAGCCAGCCTCACTGCAAACAGCCATCAGCCCCTCACCCAGGCTGGCCAGGTACCCTAGCAGGCACGCCAGCAGGTGGACATTACCTGAGGGGTCCCAGACTGTGAGAGGGCACAGGCCAGGCTGAGGGACCCCCCCGAGTGCACCGGGCCCCTAGTGTGTGTGTGTGTGTGTGTGTATTTCTGAGAGGAAATTTCAGATAGGAAGGGAGAGGGAGAGAGAGAGAGAGAGAAATATCAATGATGAGAGAGAATCATTAATCGGCTTCTCCTGCAGCTCTCTACTGGGGATAGAGCCCACAACCTGAGCATGTGCCCTGACCAGAATCAAACCCTGGGACTCTTCAGTCCACAGGCTGACACTCTATCCATTGAGCCAAACCAGCTAGGACCATTGTTGACTCTTAATCAGATCCTGCCTCCTACCCACAACCCCTGGCAATCACTGATTTTTTCCCCCATTCTAATTTTTCCCCCCAGAATGTCATGCTAATGGAATCATATGGTATGCAACCTACTGAGACTTCTTTCACTCCACAAAATGCTCTGGAGGATCAAGTGTATGGCAGTAGTTCAATATTTTTAGTGATGAATAGAATTCCTTTGAATGAATGTACCACAGTTTATTAATTCACTCACTGAAGTATAGTTAGTTTTCCAATTTGGGCTAATTTTAAATAATGCTGATATAAACATTCATATACACATTTTAATTAAATATGTTTGCCCTGAAAAAACAGTTTAGAGAATGAAAGGATAATTCACAGAGTAGAGGAATTTATTTAAAAATCACATTGTGCTTAGAATATGGAAAATTTATTCTTGGAATATATTAGAAAAGATTTTCCCTGAAACTTTGTTAGTGACATTGAATTGTAATGTTAAACTAGCCAATATTACATTTTGTTCTGAAAGGAAGCAATGATAGAACATTATAATCTAATATAATAAAAGGGAAACATGCAAATTTGACCGTTACCACCAGCCAATCAGAACGGCTGTATGCAAATTAACCCAGCCAAGATGGAGGCCAACAGCCATGGAGCTAGAGCAAACCAGAGGGTTTTGTTGCAACTGCCTGCCTAGGCTGGCTGAGCCTCTGCTCACGGCCACACCCACCAGCCAATCAGAGCGGCTGTATGCAAATTAACCCAGCCAAGATGGAGGCTGGCAGGGCGGCTCTGCACTGGGAGCCTCCACAGCCAGCCGGCATAGCTGTGCCAGGTGTGTCAGCTCAGTGGGAGGGGGGGTCCGGCCTGGGGCTCCTCGGGGCATCCAGGAGTAGCTGTCCTGCTCTACTAGGGGGCCTCTACCAGGCGTGTGGGAGAGCGGGTCCTCCACGGGGCTTGCAGGAGCAGCTGTCCTGGGTCCGCTGCCTGGCTCCGCCCCCGGGGGGCCTCCCCAGGGTATGCGGGAGCGCGGGGGGCTTCTGCAGGGTGTGTAGGAGCAGCCATCCTGGGTCTGCTGCCTGGCTCTGCCCTGGGGGCCTCCTCAGGGGCATGCGGGAGCACCAGTCCAGGGTCCACTACCTTCATCCACCCCCTAGGGGCCTCCACAGGGCGTGCGGGAGCGTCTGCTGCACAGTGCGAAGAATCCGAAGCCAGTTCACTGCCCGGCTCCACCCCAGGTGTGTTTGCTCAGCAGCAGGGCCCCACCAAGGGATCCTGCACCAGCGTCCGCCCCTGGCTTGCCACCCAGCTCTGTGCCAGGTGTGTCACCTCAGTGGTGGGGGCCCACCAGGTGTGTGCGATCGTGGGCCCTCTGGTGGGAAATGTCCAGGCCTGCACTCACCAGCCCTCCCACCCCCCAGTGCACGAACCCTGAAGGGGCTGTGGACAGCCTGAAAATGGCCCTCAACGCCTCACCCAGGCTGGCCAGGCATGCCAAGCAGGTGGACATCCCCCCCGAGGTGTCCCAGACTGCAAGAGGGCACAGGCCTGGCTGAGAGACCCCCACCCTCCGAGTGCACACATTTTTGTGCACCGGGTCCCTAGTATAACTATAACAGTAATACAAAATAATATGAAAAACAAAAAAAATACCTAAATGCTGGAAGGCTAGATTTTGTAGATGTTTTTCTATGAAAACATAGAAAAGGGGTAAGATATTTAATGCAAACGTTTAACAGTGGGAGAAAGCAGTCATTCCATTTACAGAGCTGCTGCACATATTTAATACTAGGGGCCCGGTGCACAAAAATTTGTGCACTCGGGGTGGAGGGAGTCCCTCAGCCCGGCCTGTGCCCTCTCACAGTCTGGGACCCCTCAGTGGATGTCCTATGATGGCCCCAGTCTGCCAGGCGCCTTTTGTGTGTGTGTGTGTGTGTGTGTGTGTCATCACTGGGGACCTGCCCCCAGCCGCATCTGAGGCTCGGAGCAGTCCTCCTGTGTGTGTCTACCTGCTGGGGGCCTGTCCCCAGGCACACCGTGGAGGCTTGGAGCAGGCACCCCCTCTATGTTGATCTCTCAGACTCTTGCCCTCCCCAGCATGTTGTTCTCTTTTTTGAGCGTGACCAGGGCTGGGTGTGGCCTGCCTCCCAAGCTTGCCTACTGCCCATCTTCCTCCAGCCACCAGAAAGCAGGGAAAACCCCGCCTCGTGGTCAGGCCAGCCTTTTCCTGCTCCCTGATCCTCGGAAGGGACCTGGGAAGCCGCCAAGAAGGCCGCCAACTCTTTCCCACTCACCCGTCCCCTGCTGCCTTCCTTTCC
>PVJC01028065.1:0-22825 GCA_004026665.1 Murina feae
CTGTTTACTCAGGTCCGGGAGTGGTGGCCGCCATGTTGGCTGGGCTAATTTGCATACAGCCGCTCTGATTGGCTGGTGGGCGTGGCTTACCCTGTCTCGGAGAAACGGTTAATTTTAATATTTCACTTTTATTAGTTTAGATAAGGAATTGATTTTGCATATCTATAATAATCTATAATAATAAAAGCATAATATGCTAATTAGATCAGACAGCTGAACTACCTTCCAGCTGTCATTCCAGACAACCTTCCAGAGGAAGCCACAGTGGTGGGGGAAAAGCAGAGGCAGTTAGAGGCAATCAGGTAGGCAGGCAAGTGGTTAAGAGTGATCAGGCAGGCAGGCAAGCAGTTAGAGGCGATCAGGCAGGCAGGCGAGTGGTTAGGGGCAATCAGGCAGGCAGGCAGTATAGCAGTTAGGAGCCAGTCACTGGTCCTGGCAGTCAGACATCCCCCATGGGGTCCTGGATTGTGAGAGGGTGCAGGTCTGGCTGAGGGAATTCAACCCACCTCCACCCCTGCTAGTTCATAAATTTCATGCACAGGGCCTCTAGTTAATATTACATACTGAAGCTTTGGTACATTTGCTTATTAGTTCCAGGACAGCTTTTCTTTCTATATTATTTGACATATTCTACATAAATTATCATGTCATCTGCAAATAAAGACAGCTTTATTTCTACTTTCCAATCTGTATATCTTTTATGTCCTTTCTTTGTCATTTTGTTAGGGATTCTAGTACAATGTTGAATAGGAATGGTGAAAGAGGACTGAACAATTAACATGGATGGTGTGAGGGCAGGCTAAATAGCCATCTCAGACAGTGAATAAAAAATTGAATTTATTTTAGGAAAGAGGTGGGGATTGGGATAGCCAGTGAAAAGGCTGCATAGCACCAAGCCAAGGGCACATTGGGTCCATGATGGCAGCACCCAGGAGCTGGAATTTCATCCTTATATGCAGGCAGAAAGCTCTTATTTTCAGTGGGTCTAGGGGCTGAGTTGGTGGCTTAGAATTTGAATGGAATTCAGGTGTGGGATCAGGTGTCTTTAGGACAGTTTCAATTCAGTTATTCTAGTTTGGTCTGATTCCTGGTGTCCGTCAAATTTTTCCTGGTCTTTGTTCTCCTGTGGCAGAATGTTTACAAATGACCTTAAACGATTTGCATTGCCTTATAATCCTAACAGGGACTTGCTTGCATTGTTACCTATCTTAGGGTGAAAATGTGCAATTGCTCACCATTAAATGTGATATTAGCTATAGGCTTTTTATAGATGTTCTTTATGAATTTGAAAAGTTTTCCCTCTATTAATTTTTGAGAGCTTTTTCATAAAGGAGTTGGATATTTGGCAAAAAAAAAAAGTTTCCAATCAATTGATATAATCATATTTTTCTCCTTTAGCCTATTGATGTGGTGGACTTTATTAACTGATTTGCAAATGTTGAAACAACCTTGAATATCAGGAGTAACTCCCAGGTTTTTGTGGTACATAATTGTTTTTATACTTTGTTAGTTTTGATTTGCTAATATTTTGTTAATATATATTTTTTTCATCTTTATTAATAGGAGACATTGATCTGTTAAACCAATTCTTATGTCTATCTGCTTTTGGTATTCAGTTAATGTTTATCTCAAATTATTAGATAGGAAATATTTTATCTACTCCCATATTCTGAAAGAGATTGTGTGGATATATGATACATTTATTAAATATTTGCTGGAATTCACTGATGTTAACATTTGGGATAGTAATTTCATTTTGATAGTTTTTTTTATCCCCATTGCCATTCCAATTTATAAGATAGGTATAGGTCAATTAAAAAGATATATTTCTCCTTGCATGCATTTTTGTTGATTGCATATTTATTTTTTTATTTCTCTATTGTTGAGAGTATTACAGATGTTCCCCTCCCGATTGTTTTTCTCATTTACCCTCTCCAACCCACACCTGCCCCTCCCAGGCTTCCACCACACTATTGTCTGTGTCTATGGACTGTGTATTTATGCCTATAAATTTCTCTGGTTAATCTCTCCTCATTATCCCCCTGCCCCATCCCTGGCTTACTTCTGAGATTTATAAGTCTGTTCCATGCAGCCATGTATCTGGATTTTTTTTCATCATTTCATTTTATTCATTAGTGTCTATAAATGAGTCAGATCATGTGATACTTATCTTTCTCTGACTGGCTTATTACACTTAGCGTCATACTCTACAGGTCCCTCTGTACTGTCTCAAATGGTAAGAGATCCTTCTTTTCTATAGATGCATAGTATTCCATGGTATACATATACCACAACATTTTTATTCTCTCATCTACTGATGGGCACTTAAGCTGTTTCCAGATTTTAACTATTGTAAATAATGCTGCTATGAACTTAGGTGTGCATACATTCTTCCTGATTGGAGCTTTAGTTTTCTTAGGATATAATCTTAGAATTGGGATCACTGGGTCAAATGGCTTAAATACTCCAATCAAAAGACATAGAGTAGCTGAATGGATAAGAAAACATAATCCATACAAATGATGTCTACAAGAGACTCACCTCAGAACAAAGGATTCACACAGAATGAAAGTGATGCAATGAAAATGGTTTATCCAGGAAACTGGAAATTAAAAAATGCTGGGGTGGCAATACTTATATCTTCCAAAATACACTTCAAAGTGAAGGCCATAAGAAGAGAAAATGAAGGCCATTACATAATACTAAAGGGATCGATCTAACAAGAGGGCATAATTCTGGTAAATATACTAGTTATATGTACCCAATACAGGAGCATCCAACTTCTGGAGGATTTTAAGGGAGAGATGGACAGCAATACAATCATAGAAGGTTGACTGTATTTCAAGGTGTTGCTTCATTTAATCTAAGTTATCAAATATATGACATAAAATTGTGTTATTCCTTTGTTAACACTTTGACATCTATCACTCAGTAGGGATGACTCTTAGACTCCTCTTTCATTTCTATTATTTCTATTATGTGTCTTCTTTTTTCTTCATTAGACAGCAGAGTTTTTGTCAATTTTTGTGGTCTTTTCTAGGAACCAGTATTTGGTTTGTTGAGTTCTCTGTTTTTCTCTTTGAAGTATTATTTACTTCCATTCTAGTTGTCATTACTCTTTTTTCTGCTTGCTTCAAGCTTTAAGTGCTATTATTTCTCTAATTTCCTAACAAGAAGGATTCAGGGATCAATTTTAGAAGTTTCTTCTTTTAAATTATCTATTTTATAGTATAAATTTCCCTCTAAACATTGCTTTTGCCACAAACCAATAATTTGGATAATTGTTCTCTAAGATAAGGTTCTATAATGGGGCAGGCAGCATGTTTGACCAATACCTTCATCAAAGTTTGTTTTTCAAGCCTGTGTGTGCTTATTAAAATAATGATTC
This sequence comes from Murina feae, assembly GCA_004026665.1. Classification (NCBI taxonomy): domain Eukaryota; kingdom Metazoa; phylum Chordata; class Mammalia; order Chiroptera; family Vespertilionidae; genus Murina; species Murina feae. The sequence goes on from PVJC01028065.1 coordinate 3,389, forward strand.
AATCTAATCTAATAAAAGCATAATATTGAAATTGACCATTTCTTCAGAATGCCTAAGCCATGCCCACCAGCCAATCAGAGTGGCTGTATGCAAATTAATGGAGGCCGGCACTCACGGAGCTGAGTAAACATGCAACTTCCGTTGCAGCAGGAGTAAAACTGTTTGCCGGCTGCCAGGGCTTCTCTCGGCTCCAGGCAACAACATATTTGCAACATTGTCTCAATTATTGAAGCCACAGAGCTGAAGCCAACAGAAGGCTTCCTTACCTGCCTAGACCTTGGCCTCAGCTTTAAAGAACAGTGTATCTATTATAGAAGATAAATAAACCCCAGAAACCTGCTTCCAGCCAGCCTTGCTGGGACATTGGGTCAGTGGGAGCTATGGGCAGCCTGAAAGCCTAAAAACAGTCCTCAGCCCATCACCCATGCTGGCCACACCCCAATGGGGGGCTTGGCCAGTCTGCAAACAGCCATCAGCCCCATCACCCAAGCTGGCCAGGTACCCCAGTAGGGACCCAAAACCTGAAGGGACTGTGGGCAGCCTGAAAGCCTGAACATGGCCCTCATGCCCACACCCAGGCTGGCCACACCCCAATGGGGTGAGGGATCCCACTGGGGGGCTTGGCCAGCCTGCAAACAGCCATTAGCCCCTCACCCAGGCTGACCAGGCACACCAGCAGGTGGACATCCCCTGAGGGATCCCAGACTGCAAGAGGGCACAAGTCGTCAGGCTGAGGGACCTCCCTAGTGCACAAATTTTTGTGCACTGGGCCCCTAGTATCAATATAAAATAGATGGAGAGAATTGGTGACAGGACAAAGCTGAGGTACTCAGAGGACAGATACTGCAGCTCTCAGGTAACACTTAAGGTGTTTTTACTTTACTATAATTACAATGGTGAGTTATTTAAAGAATTTTAAATGAGATAAAAATTTGAAAAAAAATTGCTTTGACTTCTATGTGAGTTGATTAGAATAGAACAAAACTGCATACAATATAATCAAATAGAAAAATTATACAGAAATTCAAGCAAATCAAAACAGCTAGTTTTAACCCTTTTTCCTTTGTGGATTATAACAGCATCAGTTGAGTGATATATTAAATAACCCATGTTTATTTCCTAGGATAATGACTTGATCAAAAGATTTAAATATGTTACTGTAAAGGGAACATACAATAGATGCCTAATTAATTTCTTTTGCTTTATGTGTATATTTGATAAAGAAATATGTTGTATAAACTTTCTATGATTATTTATCAATATTTAATTATATGGGACTATATTATTCCCTAAAATTACAAAAAATAGGAAGTAAAATTATCCTAAGTTTTTGAAAATATGTCTGTATGTCTACGTGACGAAATGGGAGACTTTCCCAGTTTTTGTTGCATCTCGGGTTTATAATTACAACCACAAGACCTTGGCTGGAAACTGTGGAATGACCTAATAGTATAGTTAAGGTATGAGTGATGTCACCCTGAAGGTGTAGGCAGGAATAATTTTTTAAAATTCTATATTGTTTAAAGTATTACATAGAGTATTATATATGTCTCCTTTTCCCCCCATTGACCTCTCCCAGGCCACCCCCATACCCAGAACATGCCCTTACCCTTTCCTGCCGGTGTCTGTGGCATGCATAGAAGTCCTTTGGTTGATCTCTTACCATCCTCCCTCTCCTGTTTTCCCTCCGAAGTTTGACTCTGTCCAATGCTTCTATGTCTCTGGATCTATTTCTATTTATCAGTTTATGTTGTTCATTATATTCCACAAATGAGTGAGATCATCTGACTGGCTTATTTCACTTAGCATAATGCTCTCCATGTCTATCTATACTGTTGTGAATGGTAAGAGTTCTTTTTTTTTTTTTTTTTTTAACAGCAACACAGTATTCCATTGTGTAGATGAACCACTGTTTTTTAATCCACTCATCAGCTGATGGGCACTTAGGCTGTTTCCAAATCTTACCTATTGTACATTGTGCTGCTATGAACATAGGGGTGCATATATCCTTTCTGATGTGTGTTTCTGATTTCTTGGTATATATTCTTACAAGTGGGATCACTGGGTCAAATGGGAGTTCCATTTTTAACTTTTTGAGGAAACTCCATACTGTTCTCCACAGTGACTGCACAGGAACCAGCAGTGCAGGAGGGTTCCTTTTTCTCCAGATCCACACCAGCACTTGTCGTTTGTTGATTTGTTGATGATAGCCACTCTGACAGGTGTAAGATGCTATCTCACTGTTGTTTTGATTTGCATCTCTCAGATGATTGGTGACTTTGAGTATGTTTTCGTATGTCTCTGGGCTTTCTATATGTTCACTTTCAAAAAGTGTCTATTTAAATTTTCTGCCCATTTTTTTTATTGAATTATTTATCTTCCTTTTGTTAAGAAGTATGAGTTCCCTATAAATTTTGGAGATTAGGACCTTAACAGATATAACATTGGCAAATATGTTCTCCCATGCAGTGGGTTTTCTTGTTGTTTTGTTGATGGTTTCTTTTGTTGTGCAGAAGCTTTCTATTTTGTTGTAATCCCATTTGTTTATTTTCTCCTTAGTTTCCATTGCTCTAGGAGCTATATCAGTAAAGATATTGCTATGACAAATGCCTGCTATTTTGCTGCCTATGGATTCTTCTAAGATTTTTATGGTTTCCCATCTTATGTTTAAGTCCTTTATCCATTTTGAGTTTATTTTTGTGTATGGTGTAAGTTGGTGATCTAGTTCCTTTTCTTTTCTTTCTTTTTTTTTTTTTTGCATGTATCTTTCCAATTTTCCCAACACCATTTATTGAAGGGGCTGTCTTGACTCCATTGTATTCACTTGCCTCCTTTTTCAAATATTAATTGAGCATATGGCTTGGGTTCGCAGTTCTGTTCCACTGGTTTGTATATCTGTTCTTGTGCCAGTACCAGGCAGTTTTGATAACAGTGACTTTGTAATACAGCTTGATATCTGGTATTGTGATCCCTCCTACTTTGTTCTTATTTCTCAGGATTGCTGTGGCTATTTGGGGTTTTTTTTTATTACAGATGAATTTTTGGAGAGTTTGTTCTAGGTTTGTGAAATATGCTGTTGGTATTTTAATGGGGAATGCATTGAATCTATAAATTACTTTGGGTAGTATGGACATTTTAATGATGTTGATTCTACCAATCCATGAACACAGTATATTCTTCCATCTGTTTATGTCTTCCTCTATCTCTTTTTTCAATGTCCTGTAGTTTTATGAGTACAGGTAGTTTACCTCCTTATTTAAGTTTATTCCTAGGTTTTACCCTTAATTTTTTTTTTGGTGCAATGGTAAGTGGGATTGTTTTTTGGCAGGGACAATTCTTGATATAGTACTCAGATTTCTCTTTGGCAGTACTTCCATCCAACAACATAATTGAAAAAAAATAGGTGTTTATTATTGGATGACTATTTTATTTCAGCTAGGCAAAAAATAAACATCATAGACTGTTACACAGGGTAGGATGCATAGAAAATCATTTCTAGCCTCTTTTCCTATATATAAGATGAAGTAAAGTGCAGAGAATTTAAGTGGCTTAATCCCATATACAGATCAAAACCAGCCATGCTGTATTGGAAAATGGAGCTCAATATTGTATCTGGTTTCATATCTCACCTTTATTATTTACTGTTCATGTCTTAATTATATTTATTAAAATAATTAAATTTTAGTTTTACCATTTGTGTGGTGATGAAAATAATCATTTCTATCTTTTAGGGTATAAGGTTTACATGAAATAATGTTCACTATGTGCTTAATTTACTTCCTAGAATATAGTATATACCTAAAATATCTATTTATCATTGTTGTTACTATTATTTTGGAATTAGATGGCTATATATAGATTAAGGCTATACTGACACAAGCAAGAATGGTTTAGAGAGGGGAGACTAGGCTGGAAACATTAGAAATTATTGAGGATAGCTTAGGACCTAAGATCATTTCCCAAGGGCAAAATAGAAAGGAGAAAAATGTGATCACAAGGCATTTGAAACTGAAGGAAATTAACAACAAAAGAGGAATAAAGTAAGGAATATCTTGAGTGACAGATAAAATAGAATCAAGCTGCTTGAACTCCAGTTTTGCTGGTACTGATATTGGGTAGAGACCTTCAGTGGGCTATTCCAGGATTGAAACCTGATTTTTTCACCATCCAAAAATGTTAAAACTTGATTGTCTGGAATTTATGATCCCCAACAATTAATATTAAAATTTACCAGTAACAATTTTTAATATTATTACTATGTTATATAAGATTATGTTAATTCCATAAGTTAACTTGAAATTTTCAACATAAAATGAGCAAATTTTTATCAATGATATGAAAGTCTCATCTTATGATTTATTATATATATGTTATAATTTGAATTCCAGGTATAGAAATGTAGTAATGCAAATTAATAATAAACTTTAAGAGAATTTAATAAAATGTAATGATATATTTTAGTCCAAACAACATATAAAAATAGAAACTCTTTTCTATTTTTAAAAATGAAATGTTTATTTATTGCTATATAGCTTATATTTTTAATTCAGTGAAGAAAATTAAGTTTTGGAAGTGATGAGATTTTCCCAAGTTTCCTGCCAGAAAGAAGCATAATCAAGACTGTAAATACCTTTGCTCATGTATTCTGAATACCAAGTTTGGTGTACTCTCTGTAACTTAATATATTTCTGTTGAGCAAGTAGAGTAATTTAGCTATAAGGATGCCAATCTGGTCAATTACATTAAATATATTTATTATAATTTTTTCAAAGTCATTTCAGGAATGACAGACAGTTCAATGGGAAAGCATAAATTAATGGCAGGTATTAATATATTTTTATTTATTTCAGAGAGGAAAGGAGAGGAAGGGAGAGATAGAAACATCAATGATGAGAGGAATCATTGATTGGCTGCCTCCTGCACATTGGACCATGCCCGCAACCCAGGTATGTGCCTTTGACTGGAATTGAACCTGAGACCCTTCAGTAGGCAAGTGGAGGCTCTATCCACTGAGCAAAACCGGCCAGAGCTGTATCTTTTTTTCAACTATAATTTATATTCAATATTATGTTGTATCAGTTTCAGGTGTACTGCTTTGTGGTCAGACAGTTATACACCTTACAAAGTGCATCCCTGTGATCTTGGCACCATACATAGTCACTACAATATTGACTGTACTCCTCATGCCATACCCCACATCTCATGTCTATTATGTAGCTACCCATTTGCACTTCTTCATACCTTCACATTTTTGCCTATTTTCCCAAACCCTCCCCTCTAGCTACCATCAGGCTGTTGTCTGTATCTATGAGTCTGTTTCAATTTTGTTTGCTCGTTTATTCTGGCATTTAGAGTACACCTATAAGCAATCCACTTCACTTTGCATAATGGTTTCTAGGTCAAAAATAGTAAGATTTTATTCTTTTTTATGGCCAAATAATAATCCATTGTATATATGTACTACAGCTTTTTATCCACTCATCTATTGATAGGAACTTAGGTTGCTTCCATATCTTGGCTATTGTAAATAGTGCTGCAATTAACATAGGAGTGCATATATTCTTTCAAATTATTGTTTTGAGTTTCTTTGGGTTAATACCCAGAAGTGGAATCACCAGGTCATAGGGGGATGCATTTTTAATTTATTGAGGAACTCAAAAAATTGAGTTGGTACAGCAACTATGTTTTCCGTAGTGGCTGTACCAATCTGCATACATGAGTGTGCAAAAGTAAGTTACATTTACGATACAAATAAATAATTGGTAAATAATAATACAAGAATATAAAGTCTGTGTTTTGTGTACTCACAACAGTAAATCTACTTTTGCCCACCCGCATATCTTTTATAATGGACTTTTTTTTTTTTTGTAAAAAATATGTCAGCCAAGTTTTATTAAGTAGAAATCTTCAAAGTTAGCTTATTAATTATTTATCTATTGACATCAACCCACTATTGTTTACTGATGAAAAGCATGATGTTTAAGAATTGGCACAAAATAATAAATCAAACTTGAATATTGTATATATTGGATTCATTTCTTATCTATCACTTTACTGACTGTGTGAATTATTTGAACGTTTTCTTGTAACTCATTTCAATAAAAGCACTAATTCCTTCAAAGAGTCTTTAAATCTTAAAGAGTGTTTTTTAAAACATCTGAGACTGCCCTGACTGGTATGACTCAGTGGATAGAGCTTCAGCCTGTGGACTGAAGGGTCCCAGGTTCAATTTCAGTCAAGGGCATGTTTTGGGTACATCCCCAGTGGGGAGTGTGCAGAAGGCAGCTAAATCGGTGTTTCTCTCTCATTGATGTTTCTAACTCTCTGTCCCTCTCCCTTCCTCTCTGTGAAAATCAAAAAAATATATCCTCCCATCTAATAAAAGAGTAATATGCAAATTAGCCATCACTCTGTGACAAAGATGGCCACGCCCATAGCCACAAGATGGCAGCATCAAGTCCATCTCAGTGCCGCAATTGAAGTAGCCAGGCCTATTAGCCAGGCAGGTGGCAGGGGAGGCTGGGGGGGGGGGTGGCGAGGGGCAGACCAGCAATAGCAGGGACCTGGGAAGGGGCAGAGCTGGCGAGCGCAGGTATTTGGGGTCTTCTGCCCAGGCCTGCAGCCTTGGGAAGAAGACCTCCAGCCTGGGAAGAGGCAGAGCCGGCGATCGCAGGGGTTTGGAGGTCTTCTGCCCAGGCCTGCAGCCTGGGGCAGAGACTGCAGGCCTGGGCAGAGGCAGAGCTCTGGATCCCAGGAGTTTGGGGGTCTTCTGTCCAGGCCTGCAGCCTTGAGCAGAAACTGCTGGCCTGGGAAGGGGCAGAGCTGGTGATCAGCAGGGGTTTGGGGGTCTTCTGTCCTGGCCTGCAGACTCCAGCAGAGATTGCAGGCCTGAGCAGGGGCAGAGGTGGCAATCTCAGGGACCTGGGAAGGGGTGGAGCCAGGGATCGCAGAGATTTGGGGGTCTTCTGCCCAGGCCTGCATCCTAGGTCAGAGGCTACATGCCTGGGTAGGGGTGGAGCCCGTGATGGTAGTGAACTACAGAGGAAACACTTTTTTTTAATGCTCATTGGCTAAGCTCCCTGTATGCCACTGATTATGCATGCATTTAAGCATAACCAATGGACGCAGAACACTGGGGGGTAGGGGAGGAGGGGGAAGGGCAGGGGAAAAAAGAGATATATGTACTAATATTTGTCAAACTGTATGTAATAATAATAAAAAAAAGAACTAAAAAAAAAAGAATCTACAAAGGTGATCTAGGGTTTTTCCACCACACTCCTGGAGAAAAAATTGAAGGTCCAATGATGGAGGGCTAAGAAATGTTATACCCTACCCTAGCCGGTTTCACTCAGTGGATAATGCCTTGGCCTGCTGACTGCAGGGTCTGGGTTCAATTCTGACCAAGGGCATGTACCTAGGTTGCAGGCTACTCCCTGGCTGGGGCCCAGGTCAGGGCATATGCAGAAGGCAACCAGTCAGTGTTCCTCTCACTTTGACATTTCTCTCTTTCTTTCCCTTCTCTTCCACATTCTCTAAAAATCAATGGAAACATATCTTCAGGTGAGTCTAAAAAAAAAAGAAAGAAAGAAATGTCATATCCTATTAAAGACACATCTTGAAAATGCCTAAAGAACGTTCTTATTTTTTCATGGTGAAGGGACTGGAGTCTGTGTTGATGAAAACACCTTGGTGGCTGTAGTAACTGGCAGAGGCTGCAGCAGCGGGGTGATGGGGCTGGTGGCTTCCCCTGATTAGCCTGATCGCCTCCCACAAAGGGAGGCCAGACTGTGACTTAGGCCTACTCCCCAAGGGGAGCAGGGAGAGAGGGCCTAACCAGTCAGTAGGACATCCCCTGAGGGCTCCCAATATGTGAGAGGGGGCAGGCTGGGCTGAGGAACCCCCCTCCTGTGCACGAATTTTGTGCACCGGGCCCCTAGTACATATATAAAAAAAAAAAAACATCTGGGACAATTTGTACTTATAATCAGCAATAAATTAGCTTTCTTTCTCCTTATGTATATGTTCCTTATCTTTTATGGAGATAAAGTAGTACATCATCTAGATGATAAAAAATGATTTTACTTCCAAATTTTAATAAAATCTCAATCCTTATTTTCCCTTCACTTTTCTTAAGCATTCTGTCAACATGATTTCTACATGTGTCAATATTTTTTCAAGTACAAACAGCCCCAGCATTTCAGAGCTTTATATAAATAAAGACTTGTTTAGCCCTCATGTTATATCTAGGTGGCTGATCAGTAGTGACCCTGTGGCAGGATCCGCCTTATGCAGGACTATAGCTCTGGTCCATGTGTCTTCTCACGAGGGACTTGGGCTAATGCACAACCATTATAAGGGGCATGCTTGTTTTTGTGCTGTTAGGAGTACTGATCACGCACAATATATATTTAAGGAAAATATGTCCTGTAACGCTCCAGGAATTCTATCTTTAGATCATTATGATTGGTCAGCATCTTTACTTTTGAACTAAGATAGTTTACCTTCATTAAACTGCATTTTAAAGCTATCCCTTTGGACTTTAAAGTCACTACCAGAATGAGCAATATAAATGCCCTATTTCAAGAGCAACAACCATATTATAGCAGATATTCCATCAGTTAGATTCTCTCCATAAAGTCATAGATAAAAAATCTTTTGGATTTCAGTCTTATAAAGGGTATTATTTCTTTGACTAATGGAGATATTTACCCTCTGATTCATTTGCTATTTTGCTTTGTCTATGAGGAAGCTCAGACACAAATATAAAGGTCAGTCACTGAAATTATGTTGATCCTTATGGTTAGCCCATGTTGACATTCACTTCTATTGGACCATGATTTTCTACTTTTGTGTATGTTTTATATACATCCCCAATCACAGATATTTGTTATTACCAACTGTAACTCCTCTGTGATAACAAGATAAGTGTGTGTGTGTGTATGTGTGAGGTGTGTGTGTGTGTGAAGTTTGGCAGCATAAAGTTACTTTGCCTCTGATGATTAGTTGATTTGTGAAAGGCTGTCACACATTTAATTTTATATTTTTGTTTTGTTTTCCCCGATGGACATGGCCAAAATAATTTTAAAAATAAGGACAAAAGATCCCTGCTTCTACTTCTTATTTAAACTAGGTTAGCCTTCTCTATGTGATTGGTGTCATTAGGTAATTTTGGGTGAAAGGCTATGAGTGCAATCCCTTTAGGGAAAACTATTAATAGCTGTTAAAATAGAAGCTATTAAAAACTATAAATCATATTCACTGCCATGTCAACGGTTCTACCTTTCATTTGAAGCCTGAAATAATTTAGGTTTGGAAATAAAGCAAAGAAAAAGGAGATCAGTGGTCTTATGAATACTAAAAACATGAGTTTTAGAGACAGGCCGACCTGGTTTGGCAGCTGTGCTCCACAAAGTGTAAGCTGCGAGAATTTACGCTGATTTTATAACCTCTGCAAATTTCATTTTTTTACTCTTTCTGTAACTTTTGTACTGCTGTATGACATACAGATATTACACTACATAAGTACTAAGTTTAAAGATATAAATTTTTGTATTTCTGTCACCAATTAGCCACAGCATAGGACACGATTTTCATATATACAAAAATCAGATATGCCTTCTTAGTCAATAAACTCTCATTGCTCTGACTTCTTAGACCATAAATTTATTTTGTTTGAAGATACACACACACACACCACATAATATATATACCTTTATGTCTGGCTTTTTTTGGTTTAACATTTTGTTTGTGAAATTCATCCATTTTATTAAGTATATTAGTTCTTTTGGTTAATGCATAATATTCCATTGCATAGCTATACTACACTTTATTCTACTGTTGATGGACATTTGTTTCCAGTTGGGGACTATAACTCTGCTTTCTACGGATTTAAAAATGGACTTAAAACCACATTTTCCTTAAATATACTGTTAAATATTAGAAAATAGAAGCATAGATAGACATATGTTAAGAATGAATGGGTACTGTGAAACAGCATTCAAAACCAGTGTATCAGTGTGCACTCAATGAATGATGGTGTCATTTGCTTCATATTATAGTCCTCACTTGATAGTGTGAGTCTTTTTGATTACAGCTATTCTAAAAGTGATATAGTTGAATCTTTTTGTTTTAATTTGCACTTCCTAGAAAATTAATTATGTTGTACACTTTTTTCATATAGTATGCCCTACAGAGCCTCTGTTAGGGAAAATTTTCTTCACATATTTCTCACATTTTATTAAATTGTCTTTTTTGATAATTTTAATAATTCTTTGTAAATTATCAATTTTAGTCCTTTGCCAAATATTTGCTAGCCTTTGGCTTTTGATGAACTAACTGATGCCATATGATAAATAGATATTCTTAGTTTTAATTAAAACCATTTTATAAATCTTTTTTATATTTAGTAAATGTTGTGTCCTGTTTTAGAAATTTGTGTACTTAAAGTTTATAAAATATTATTTATATTTTCTTTTAGAAGTTTTAGCATTTTACCTTTCACCTTTTGATCTGTGTTTTAAATCAATGTAATTTATGTATATGTCTGAGGTAGAGGTCATGGGTCACTGTCAGAAATATATCCAACTTTCCTGATACATTTATTAGAAAAACTATACATTCTCCCAATACGTTGCAGTGGGATCTTTAGCATAAATCAAGGGAATATTTAATTATGGGTGTTTCTGTGTTCTCCGCTTCCTTTAATTGGTTCATTTGTCTATTCTTTCCTTGTTATTCCACTGTCTTAATTACTGTAGCTTTACAGTGCATTTTAAAATTTGGTGTTGTAAGTTTGTCAGATTTATCCATTTTAAACATAGACTCTAGACCATTCCAAGTTATTTGTGTTATCTATCATATAATCTTTAAAGTCAGTTTGTTGAGTTCCAAAATGTAACTAAGAACTTTATTGGGAATGCATTGATTTTACAAATAAATGTGGAGAAAATAGATATCTTCACAACAGATATACATATTCACTTCTTTGTTTTTTTATTAATCTAAGCAATGTTTTAGATAACTTTCAATATAAGGGTCTTATAATCACTAAATACATGGTCTCTTTGATGCTAAAGTAAACATATATTTAAATTTTGTTTTCTGTTGTTAGTATATAGAAATGCAGTCTATTTTGTACATTATACATAAAATGATAATGCAAAGATAATTTATTTTTTACTAATATTTTATTTGTAAGTTTTTCTATTTTTTCAGGTTTCAAAATATAATTAAAATTTGTAAGATATTTAAAATGTGTATTTGGGTGATTTGATATTCATACACATTGTAAAATAATTATTCCCATCTAGTTAATTAACATATCCATCACCTCAATAGCTTTTTTTTTTGGTGAGAATATTTAAGTTCTACTCTTACCAAAGTTTCAATTATACAATAAAATGTTATTGACAATAATCACCATGCTATATATTAGATACTCAAACTTTATTCATCTTGTAGCTGAAGTGTATGCCCTTTAAACCAAGCTCTCCCTGTTTACTTCACCTCCAGGCCCTAATCACCACTTTCCTATATACTGTTTCTATAAATTAGAATTTTTTTTGTAAGATTCCACATATAAGTAGTACCATGCAGTATTTATCTTTCTCTGTATGACCTATTTCACTTAGCATGATGCCCTCAAGGTCCATCCGTGTTTATGTTTATAGCAGGATTTCCTCTTTCTTATGCCTGAATATTTCCTTGTTTGTATGTATCTATGTATACAAATCTTCTGTGTCCATTCACCCATTTATGGCCATTTATGTTTTTTCATATCTCAGCTATTGTGCATAATGCTGCTATGAACATAAGAGTGCAGATCCCTTTGATATATACCTCAAAGTAAAATTACTGGATCAGATGTCAATTCTATTTTTAATATTTTGAGGAAACTCCATACTGCTTTTCATAGTGGCTGCATCAATTTACATTTTCATCAACAGCTCACAAGGGTTCCCTTTTCATTACATCCTCACTAAAGCTTATTATCCCTTGTTTCCTTGATGCTAGCCATCCTAACAGGTATTGGGTGATATCTTATTGTGGTTTTGACTTGCATTGCCCTGTTGATCAGTGATGTTGAATATCTTTTCATTTACCTGTCATGAATATCTTCCTTGAAAAAAAAGTCTATTCAGTTCCTTTTGCTTTCCTTTTCCTTTTATTCTTTGATCATAATGTTTTTATCTCCTTAAGATTCTCTATCTTTATTTTCTCTCTTTTTTTCTTTTTTAGCAATTTGATTATGGTAAACTTAGATGTGATTTATTTTTAATATTTGTAACTTTCTTATCATCTTTAAAGTGGTGGGTAATATTATTTTTCTTCAGTTTCAAAAATGTTTAGCCATTCATTGATTTCAAACATGGTGTGTATTTAACTTCTCTCTGGATATGAAATTTCATTTATGCTTGACTTTTGGGTTGTATGACACATTTCTCACATTCTTTTTTTATCTCATTTTTTTGTATTGTGCTTCATTTTGGACTATTTCTAAAAATAATCTTTACATTTTCTAATGCAGCATTGTAAAATGTTATCCAATGGGTTAAGTGCAGATATTGTACTTTTCCATTTTTAGACAGTCCATTAGAATACATCCTATGTTTAAATCTTCTTTTGAAATTCTCCTCTTTTTATACATTTTTGTCCATAGCATTATTTTTAAAATTTTCAAACCATACTTTTAAAAAACTTTTTAATGGCATTTGCACTATCTGATGCATCAGTGATCTGCTTCTTCCTTTATTTATTTTGCTCTTTTGAAGTGGTCGCATTATCTTGCCTTTGTGCATGGAGCTTATTTTTAAAAAATTATTATATGCCTGAGATTTTGTATGACAGGATTGTTGAAGTTGTTGTGATGTTGTTTTGTTTTATTGGGGAGGAATTGCATTTTGTTTTTTCAATCAATCAGAGTGAACAGTAGATTACCATAGGGGATCTTGTTGCATCAGAGTTAAGTTGCAATTTCCTAAAAAGTAATTATAGCTTTGGTTCCTTATATGTGAAACTCTCAATCTATTGTTTTAGAGCATAGCATTGTTTCTCAGGCCTGTGAGACTGAGCCAGCTTCAGCTCTGTTCTTTCAATGTTTTGGCATTTCCACTGTTACCCTCATCCCATTGAGACTCGAAATACATGGAATGTCTTTAAGAGGAAAGCTGGTCTTCTGTTTGAGAGAGGTCCTCTTACCCTCATTGAGCTTCATCTCTTAAACACTATGAGGCTTCAGGAGGTTTCATTCTCTCCATTTCCTAATTGAAGATGCAGACCTCAGCATATTTCATATATATATTTGGGGACTCTCCAGATTCTGATATTTCCTGCAAGCCTTTGTGATTATCAAAAGTTCTGTTATTTTCTCTTTTTCCAAAAAGAATCCTTGTAGGCTAAGCCAAACTCTTAGCCTTTGTCCAGAATTAACATCTTCTCCCAGGGAAGAATGTTTCGAGCAATATTTCACCTAAGGAAAGGGTAAGGGAAAATATAAACTTTTTAAAATTATGCAAATTGAAGCATATTCAAAATACCAAGTAAACTTGCTCAGTTTAGATAGGTAGTGAATAAGGCAATTAAATAATTAATTAATGCGCTAGTAAATTTTTTGTATCTTCATAAAATATTTAAACTGAAACAAATGAAGAAATTATTTTTTCAAACATGTAAGCCCATGTTTACTGAGCAGTTAATGGTGAACTTGGCTCCATATGAGGCAATAGAATATGCAGAAGAGCAAGACATTGACCTTGCTTACTTTGAGCTCACAATTCATGAAGGACACTAGTCATATCATATTTTTACAAATACAACAATAAGATATTGGAATAGATTTAAAGTTAATATCTAAAGGGAATGGATAAATACATGAGGTGTGGGTAATACAGAGTACATGCCATGGAATTTATGATATTTGTTGTGGGATTTGATAAACATTAATTTGCCAGAGAAGTAAGGGCATAGTAAATAAGAATTCTTACATAGATGGAAAAATATATACAAACTTATACAATGTAAAACAGTTTAATGAGTTTAGGCGGTCTAAGCAACTTATTTTATTTGGAACTATGGTAGACTATGAAGTTGGAGATTTCAGTGGTTACTGGATTCTGATGCCTATAACTTTTCCAGTTTTGGGGATATGATTTTAGTAGACCAGAATCAATTGAAAAATTTACATATGAAATAAGGGAAAATAAAGATAGATAACAATATAATACAGAAATATTATATAATGTGGAAGAAAAATTCTCTTCCACTCATTCTTAATCAAAAATTAAATATATGGACCCTGTCTTCAAGAAGCTTACATTTCAGTTGTAGAAATAAAACAAATATATAGGAGAAAATTAAGAAATAAAGAGTGTATTGTTCTTAAAAGTAGTTTAAGGTAAAATGAAAAAGAAAAAAATGATAATTGAAGAAATAGGAGAAGTAAATATAAAATATCCAGAAGTTAAGGTAACAGCACAAAAGGACTAAAATAATTATGACTACATCTAATCTAATAAAAGAGTAAGATGCAAATTAACCATCACTCTGAGACACCTAAGCCACGCCCACCAGCCAAGCCACACCTAAGAGCCAATCAGAATGACTGTATGCAAATTAACCCAGCCAAGATGGCAGCCAGCAGCCACAGGGTTGGAACAAGCAGGAGGCTTGCCCTGGCAATGCAGGAAGCTAAGGTTCCTGTCTGCCTAGGTTGGCTGTGGCAACAAAGTTTCAATTATAAAGATAAACCCCAGATACCTGCTTCCAGCCTTGGGCTAAAGGAAGTGCTTGCAGCTTGGGTTGTCAGGGACAACCTGACCAGGACTCTGGTTAAAGCAACAAAGTTTTAACTTTAGAAGTTAAATGAATTCAAGATACCAGTTTCCAGCCAGCCTTGCTGCAAACAGCCTTAGCCCGTCACCCAGGCTGCCCAGGCACCCCAGTAGGGACCCGAACCCTGAAGGAACTGTGGGCATCCTGAAAATGACCCTCAGCCCCTTACCCAGGCTGGTCACACCCCCGTGGGGTGAGGGTCCACACTGGGGGGCTTGGCCAGCCTGAAAACAGCCATCAGCCCCTCACCCAGACTGACCAGGCACGCCAGCAGGTGGACATCCCCTGAGGGGTCCCAAACTGTGAGAGGGCACAAGACCCCACCCCCCTCCCCGGAGTGCACAAATTTTTGTGCATCGGGCCCCTAGTTTCATAATAAAATGGGGAAGCACACCTTATGTTCAAAGATTGGAAAACAATATGTTTAAGATGTTGATACTCCCTAAATTGATCTATGTAGGGGGTAGCTATAGGGCCAAGCCTCAGTCTAATCTGTGGCAGGGCCATAAACAATCCTAGCTTGGAGGGCAGAGCCCTCCTAGCACTAGTAAGCTTGACCTTATAGTCCTCCCTTGTTCCTAGGTAGCTAATGGGCTGTGGGAGGTGCAGCAAGTGCTGCCAAAACAAGGCTTGAGTAACGAAATAGATGCGAAACTCCCAAGAACATTTTAAATATTTTGACTATTCTCCTTGTTTTGCTTTGTGTGATCTGACTATAAAATAAAGTTTCCGCTTACAGGCTGTATAACTGTTTCCTAATCCAGACAGTGGCCCCAACTGTATTCTCTTGTCTGTCTTCTTTAATCCTTTACTGCTCCTCCTCAGGTTCACCTCTGGCCATGCTGGATGCAGTTCAGATCTATATATTTAAGATAATCCTTATTAACTAGTAGCTCCTTTCTGTGTGCAAAAACTCTCAAGCTGGTACTAAAAATCATGTAGAAATGAAAGGGACCCAGAGTAGGCAAGCAACCTGGAGTTAAATCAAATCAAAATTAAATCAAATTTGAAGGACAATTCCCAATGTCAATACTTACTACAAAGCTATCATAATCAAATCATAGATGATATTGAAAAACATGGGTGATCAATGACTATAATTGAGGATCAAGTAATAAATGCTTACTTCTATGGTAAATAGATTTTCTTAAAAGCTGCCACAAAGATTCAATGTATAGAAAAAAAAATCAATGGAGATGCAACTAATGGACAGCAATGGAACCATAAGACATGGGAAAATCTAGAAAGAGAATTGAATTGGGTAAGACTGAATTGAGCAAAAATCATGATATAGACTGCAGGAGTTTGTAGATGTTTTCAATCACTGAAATAACTTGAAACATGTTCAAGAAGTTCAAAGAGATTGATAAGAATAAGGTGATTGGATTTAAAATAGACAATTAAGTTGCTTTAAATGTCTAGATATTCACTGTGGCCTATTATATGGCTCACTATACTTCTCTTGTCTATAGGATTTCATCAACTCTAACATGGACTATTACAGTAGCCTCTACATGCTAATTCCTTATTTCAATCTCTCTGTCCTCACTGGTCCAAATACAATATATACAAAATACTAACTTGTCCATTTCATTCCCCTGCTTAAACCTTCAAAACAGACTGATCACTTATGAGCTAAAGTATTCTCCCCTACGTTACCATGTGTGTCTCATGGCCGGTTCTTTCCATCAGCACACAAACATGTTCTAGTATCTGTCATTTTCATAAATGAACACACAAACAAATAAGGAACTGACATGCCTCCACTTTCCTCTCAGATAGCACTTTCATTTTTGTTGTTACATTGAACACATAAAAAAACTTTAAAATTTTAATTTTTCTATGTATCCCTCTATTTTTATTTTCTGTTTATAGTAGGCTGAAGATCTCCCCCTAAGGATAGCCACATTCTAAACCCTGGGATCTGTGAATGGATATTTCCTTATGTGACAACCAAAGAGTTTTCTTAGATGTGATTGTGTTAAGAATATTGAGAGGAAGAGATTATTTTGGGTTATCTAGTGAATCTTAAATACAATTATATTTGTTTTTATTAGAGAGAGGCTGATGGAGAGTAGACACACACAGACAGAAAAGGAGGCAACATAACCATCAAGGCACAGACTAGAGTGATTCAGATGGCAGCCACCAGAAACTAGAAAAATGTACCTGAAATACAATATCTAAAATAATTATTTCCTTTTCATCTGCTATAGTTCTTTTCCCAATCTTATGTCTCAGTATATTGTATCACAGCCCACACACTTAGACAAAATAGCAACAGCAACAACAAGCCTGACTCATTTCCCTTTACTTCACCCTGTAGTAACAACATAAGCAAATCTTGTCAATTGTCCTTCATAAGGTGACTTCAGTTTTGCTGTTTACCCACTGTGCATCATACCTTACGATGCCATTCCCTCTCATCTGGACAATGTAACTACTGTTTTACCTTGGTCTGAGCAAAACTACTGTTTTACTTGGTTTTACCTTAGCTTTCTAATCCAGTCTCCAGTATAATATCCACTCAACAGAGGGCTTTTTAAAAATTAGGCAATATCACTCCCCTGTTTAAAATATTCCATTTAATTTGTACTTCACTTTGTATTAAATAAACTTTTCATCATGAACTCTGATGTCCTAAATATCATGGCCTCTTTATAGAGGTTACTCTCTACTTTTGATTAGCAAAACTTTTCTATACTCCTAGACCTTTATTTTCACTTGAATTTTCATCTGTCATAAATTCTTATCTTTTTATTGATGAAGTCTTCATCCAAATATCTTAGAGATGCTCACGTTGACCCTCCAACCTAAAAAATGTGATAATTACCCTCCTTTATTTTTTTTTAACACAATTCATTAACACAATAGCAAATAAAATATTATTGTTTACTTTTACTTTTATATTCCCCCCCCCCAAGTGAGGAAAAAATAGGTTGGCATATAGCTGATGCTTAATAAATATATCTGAGAGAATAAATATTCTCTCATTAAAGATTCAAACTTATTGAGTCTTCTCCTTCAGAAATTTCATCTACCAATTTACACGTACACAATTTATATAACTGCTTATCATAACTTCTTCCACTCTAGAATGTCTTTCTCTCTTTATTTACCAGAAAAAAAAATCAATCATTTTTCACAGTGATAACATCTTTCCCAGAAACAGGTCAACACTCTGTTCCTCACAGCTCCTCCACAGGAGTTACACCTCATGCCAAGCTTGAAAAAGGGAATGAAAATAATCATTATTGGGATGAGGTAGTCATGTGGAGAAATGGGTACTCAGTCAAACTATGAACTGTGCTAGCATGGAAGAAGGGGGAAGTATCTGCAGGGTAGAACTAAAATATGTGTGTTACACATATCCCCACAGAAGCCACTGCAAGATTGAGAGGATGTTGTGTGACTGGCATGCCATGATGGAACCTGTGATTTATACATCTCTGCAGATTTTTTTTCAAATTTAGAATAGTCCTGAGCTTAAATAATTATTTTTAAAAAACCAGTAGAACAATTTGAAAATCTTTTTGGAAATAAGCATAATGATCATTACCCATTTCTTTTCTTTTCTTTTTTTTTCATTTAAGCATTTTTTTACTGCAAATTGTCTGTGAAGTAAAAATGAAAATTTGTTTCCAGATTAAAAATCTTATTTATCATGTAAAGATTCTGTTATTATTTTGTTATTTCCTGTGAGTCATGTCTATTGCCTCTTCAAATGAAGTAAAACATATTTTATGCTGAATAAAATATGCTATCTCCAATGGCAATTCCTATTTTTATTTGTTTTCCACACTGTTGCTAGTGAAAAAGACAGACATTTTTCTACAGGCTAATCTCCGCTATCTTCTGTAGGCCCCCAGAGAGAGTTGTGTTATAGTGGGAAGATAATTGGAAGTGGTAGCAAACATTGCTCTGAAAACAATTTAGCAGCAGGTATGTGTAGCCTAATTGTGTTTATGTTCTTTGACCTAGTAATTCTGGTTTCAGCAACACATCTTAAGCAAATACTAGGATGAGGAAAATAATTTGTACATAACGATTTGTACTGCATAGTCATGTATATTAAGGAATAAATTGGCAATTACCTGATTATATAAGAGTAGATGGATTGGTTAAATAAATCATGGTACATCCATATAATGGAATACACTAGTACTAGTAAAAATGATGTGCATTAATACGTAATGCCATGGAAAGACATTCATAATAAATTTTGTGAGAATGCTGGCTACAAAGCTGCATGACCTTCAAAATTCCAATTTTATGGGAAAAAACTTATATAGGTTTGTGTATGTGTCTATCAGAGAGAGAGAGAAGTGGCAGAAAAATATTTAAAAATTATAGTAATTTTTTATGAATGGTAGCTTATGATGTTTATTTTCTGCAGTTTTTAAATACAGTCATCTAAACTAATAAAAGCGAAATAGTAAAATTAACCGTTTCTCCGAGACAGGGTAAGCCACGCCCACCAGCCAATCAGAGTGGCTGTATGCAAATTAGCCCAGGCAAGATGGCGGCCGGGAGCCTCGGAGAGAGCAGCGGGTGAATCATGGAAACCAGCGGGCAGCAGAGTGGGCTGGGCAGGTGGTGGCTGATGCC
>PVJC01028066.1:0-22792 GCA_004026665.1 Murina feae
ATTGGATTGTTTGTCTTCTTTTTGTTAACTTGTATGAGTTCCCTATAAATGTTGGAGATTAAACCTTTATCAGTGATAACATTGGCAAATATGTTCTCCCATGTAGTGGGTTTTCTTGTTATTTTGTTGATGGTTTCTTTTGCTGTGCAGAAGATTTTTATTTTGATAAAGTCCCATTTGTTTATTTTCTCTTTAGTTTCCATTGCCCTAGGAGCTGTATCGGTGAAGAAACCGCTTTGGCATATGTCTGAGATTTTGTTGCCTTTGTATTCCTTTAGTATTTTTATGGTTTCCTGTTTATAAATGTTTATTTTTTTAACTGCATATATACATGTCAACAGAAGAAAGCTATGGTTATATAGCCAAACTATCTTTTTTTTTTTTTCTGTTTACTTATAGATTGAAGGAAAAAGTGAGAATTTCTTTTGTTGTCTTAACACCCTCCTCATTACCATTTACAAATTTAGGTTAGCCCAAAATAAGGAAACAACCTTTCTACTTCTGCTGATAAAGCTTACTGTGTAAAGACTGAATCAGTACTTTCAGTGCCTTCTGGTGAGCCAGGTGCTCCATCACATCCCCCAGCTGACACCTGTGGACCCTTGTAGTGACCCTGGCCATCTGCCTTCCTGAAAAGGTTTCCCTGCAGCTTTGACAAGTGTAGTGGTTGTCATTGGGTAAATGTGGACTTAAGTTCCAGGAAAAATCAGAAATACCTTATGCACATTATGCTCAGGTCTATGGCTTCATTTTCATATTTGGAGTTTCACATATTCTGAGTATTATCCTACCCAACTATTAAATATAGTTATTCAAACAAAAGTGATGCATTATTTCAAAGTATGGTTTTATTTTCATTAATCTTCCATACTACCTTCTCCAACTTGAAAACATAAGAAACTTCAAGTACTAGTTATGTAAGCTCTGCACAGGCCCAGGTGGAAGGCTAGCCCATTGGCCTCTGGCTCTGTGCTTTCATGCTGTGACAACTGCACGACTATGCATGATATACCCAGTGTATTAAAAAATTAAGGAAGCAAGTCTCCTTTCCTTCATTTCATTTTCCAAAGAAAGACATCCGGACTCTCTCAATTGAACTCATTAGCTAAGTTAAACCTTTTTGTAATGTCATATTTACTTCATTTAATTAAAGCAAATGCACTGGGAGATGGTCTCTGCAGTTTCCTTCTGGAAATTATTCCTGGTGACCTCATCTTAAATAAAAGACACCTCCTACCAATGCATTCCATTTCCACTCATTTCCCTAACTTTGTTGCACTCTTTCCCATTTGTTTTCCATTTGATATAATTGACCAAGTAGCCAAACCCTAATTTCAAGTCCCTCAAAAACTAATTGATTAGCTTTTTATTGAAAAGACTTTATTTTCTTGCTATATATGCAATATTGTGACTTGTAAGAAATACTTATTTGGTCAGATGTAATGGACACTTGTTCTCATATATATTTGGTCTTCATCTGGGGTTCTTAGCTCATAGTTCCTAAAACATTTCCTGTGACAAGAGCCAGAGGGTGTCTCTGTTATGTTAATGGGTAACTTCTGGAAAGCCTTAGGTATCCTAAGGTCGGGGACTGGTTGTCTGGAGAATTGACCTTGAGATTCCACATCTGGAACTTTCAGTCCTACTTTCTGAAAAGAGAGAAGGGCTGAGATTGAGTCATGTAGCAGTCTATGATTGAACCAGCCATGCCTCCATAAAAACTCAAAAGGAGAGGCCTTGGAGAGTTCCTTGCTTGGTGAACACATGCATATTTGAGCAGAGGGGCATGTTCAGACAGCATGGGAGCTCCATGTCCCTTCCCCCATACCTTGCCCCATGCCTCTGTCCCATCTGGATGTTCATCTGTATCCTTTATCATATCTTTTGTACTAAACCAGTATTCCCGTAAGTAAGATGTTTCTCCAAGTTCTGTGAGCCCCTCTAGTAAATTAACCAAACCCAAGGAGGGGATCCTAGGAATCTATCATTTGTAGCCAGTTGTTTAGAAGGGCAGGGAAACCTGGACTTAGACTACAGCTGAGGAGGGGCCGTCTTGTAGGACTGAGCATTTTATCTGTAGAACCTATGCTCTCTCTGGGTAAATATTGTCAGAATTAGATTGTAGTGTTGTTACTGGGACCCAAATAATTGAGTCCATCTGCCTGCTTGCACTGGTCCAAAGGAAATGCATGAGCAGGAGTTTGAAGTATAGAAATCAGATTTACTAGAGAATTAGCCAATCCAGGTACATGGAGCTAATGCTCTGAGGACACAACACTGGGAGGTGCATAGGATACAGGTTATATTGGGCAAAATCACAGGGCGCTGTGGATTACAGGTTTGACATCATGCTGGGAGCTGATTGGCTGGAGGTGAGGTTAATGAATCATTTTTTCAGGTCTTGAGGATAACTGAGGTCTCTGATTTCCTTCTGGTTTCATGGGAAAATAAGTAGGTTGGGGATCATTCTACCTTAGGGCTCAGGAGCTGAAATATAACTTAGGTCAAGATGTTATCATTATCCTGCCAGAGGCCCAGACCCTGTGACCATTAGTCAGGTTTGGGCTGCTGTCTTCTGTTGCTCGGGGTTGCTGGTTATCCAGAACAAGGATCGGCCTATGAGGGGCGTCGAGAGAAAGATGATTTCTAGGGTGAGGATTTAAAGCTAAATTTAATTTCAGTTTCACAGTTAAATTGTAGGACACTTAGCTGTTCCCCTAGCATTGCTTGTTGGTGTAGGGGAGCCCCCACCTCCACATTGAAATTGGTGATCATAACCACCCATTTACTGTATGATCAGAACTAGAAAGAAATATTTTTATTATTTTCTATGGCAGGGTTTCTCAGCAGCAATATAAGGATATTTACACACTAAAAATATAGCTTAGTTTAAATAAACACACTAAAAATATAGCTTAGTTTAAATAAAATCTTTTTTATATAGAGCATTCTGAATAGGAATACATCTTGGAGAATTATGTAATACTGTTATATTGAATCATGGGACATTTAAATGCTACCTACAAGTCATTTCTTAACGTGCAGGTTCTTGAGAAAGTCCAGTTGTGTCCCATCCTGCTCGAGCCCAGAGAGAAGGGAAGAGAAACCTTAATAAAGAACTTGTGCAGAAAACTCTGAAATGAAACCTGAAGGTAGAAATTAGGAAGTTTAGGAGAATTTAGGGTTTCCAGAACCTGACTATATTTTAGTATATAGTTATTGTTGTTTAAATATTTCAAACCTTTGACAGGTATGTGCTCAATAGAAGATATAAAAGATAGAGGAAGCATTCCAGTGAGAGAGAGAGAGAGAGAGAGAGAGAGAGAGAGAGAGAGAGAGAGAGAGAGAGGCTCTGTTTTGTTTGTGTGAATGCAGAGACAACTTTATGTGTAAGCATCAGGGCCTGATTTATAGAAATAGATCATTTGTGTTATGTGATTGTCAGCTTATATAGTAAATCCTCAGTCATACCCAGCAGCATTATGCAGAGGCAATTTACTTAGTGTATTATGGCCATTTATCACAGAGTAAATCTTGCCAGAATTCCGCAGAAGGAATAGAGCTTTGGAAGCTACTTTCTATTTGAAGAGTTAAGCCTTGAGTATATCCTGATACCTCTATTGCATGCATAACAACCTCCTCTGGACAAGCCAATGAACAACTGCATGCTCAAGGCAGGTACTTTTATATGCTGCCATGCTGCCTTCCTGGTGTTTGCGTACATTCAGTCAAGTGGCCTCATGGTCATCCAAGCATATGGAAGCAAAAGTGAGCCCTGAAACCCTAAAAACATGCAGATCTTAAATGGATAATTTCTGAAATATTAGAGTGAAAATGGATCCCGTGTTTCATCCCTGTCATCCCCTAGATGATGATTGTTTTAAAGGACAAATGAATGAGGAAAGGATGGGGGGAAAACTATTGCTGCTCTTTCTCCTTCCCCTTGGTTACTGCAGGCTGCAAAGGACCTTTAGCACAATTTGGCTCTCACACTGTTCTCAGGCAAATTGCTGGAAATCACTCAAAAACTAAACTCCTTGTCCTGGCTGGGTGGATCAGTTGGTTGGAGTGTCATCCTGAACAACAAAAGGCTTCAAGTTTGATCCCTGGTTGGGGCGCAAAGGGGAAGGCAAGCAATGTTTCTCATATCCATGTCTGTCTGTCTGTCTGCCTGTCTGTCTATCTATCTATCTATCTATCTATCTATCTATCTATCTATCTATCTATAATCTATCTATCATCTTTCTCCCTTCCTCTCTCTCTCTGAAATCAGTAAACATATCCTTGGGTGAGAATTTCAAAAAAACTTTCAAGCACACCCATGAGGAGTCTAGGATTGCCCTGTTCAAGAGAACGTTTTCATCAAGCGTGTCCATTCTTAGGTAGGGCTTTCATTTAGAAGGAAGAGAGAAGTCCAGTTTGCTCATCTCAATCATGGGAGATTACTTTATTTTTTAAAATTTTTTATTGATGAAGTTATTTATAACATATGTGTCATTATCCCCATATTACCCCCTAACCCCCCCCATTCATGCCCTCACCCCCTTGTTGTCTGGAGGTTACTTTAATGAAAAGCACAGTAAGTCAGACCTTTCATGGCAGTTGGACATTAGTCACTGTCTACATGCCTTCCTGGTGGGACCTCCAGGGCTGAGGCAGTTCCTTCCCAACTCATTGCCACCTCAGACCCAAGAGTGTTTGTGAATTTTTTCCTGATGTTCTCCCCTGCCTATCTCTACTTCTTCCTGGAGGAAGGTGGGGTTTTAAGTTTTTAGTTTTCTCCCATTATTATCTGAGTATTTCCAACTTTTTATTTTAAAATTCCAAGTGAAAGAATGTGTTTGTCCTGACAAATGAATGTGGACTCTGGTGGGACTGAGCTCTTGTAATAAGTCATCTCACAGTTTTCTGGTCAACCCTTTCTTGGTCCAGTTCATTAGATGTGGAGGTTAAAAACATGCCACAGAACATGAGCCCTCCCACAGCACGCTGCCTATGGCTGCTTTCTCCAGCAGGGCACATGGACAAGGTCACTGTCCTCAGAGAGCACATCAGATGTGGTAGGTGCCATGACTGACTCTTCCAGTACAATGTGAGGTCATATGAACTCTTTATAAGGACAAAATATAATCAACTCATGTTTCTAATTCAGTTTCTAAGACTGTTTCCAGTGTGAATATAGATATGGCTAAGGTTTTTCAAAAAGAGTATTAACTGCAAAAGATGAATTTTTCCACCTAAGTCTTGAAATCTAGTATATTACTTTTTATGGTCTTGGAGTGTTGTGGCACATGGGATAAAATGAGGAAAACAGTAATAACAAATTACAAGAACTGAAATGAAATGTGCTTAGTCTTTAGAGAATGTCAGATAAGGCTGAATAGTGGCCAGCTATAGATTGTAAAAAAGATGACTACTATTAATTAGACAGGCAGAGTAACAGAGAAACAGAAAATAATAATTCTGATGGCACCCTGATGATAGGAAATGATGGGCTATGTAGCTATCAAAAGAAAAATTATTCAGTAAGTACAGTAATTATCAGATTGCCTAGTCTTTTATGAAATATATAGCCAGCTGGAAACTCATTTAGCAAACAGAAAAAATAAATACAGGATTTTGTGTTCGACCTGTTTGGTAAAATATTTACAGTGCTCAGTTATGAATGCTCCTTATAGACTATGGCCCTTGTTTTAAATTTAGCCTGTTTTAGGCAAGACAAGTGAAACCCTCTCAGTGTTTATGCCTTAGGAGAGCATCAGAGCAGGGACTGGAAAGAAAAGGCTGTCAGCAGCCTGTTGCTTTGCTTTTGTATTACTTGTTCAATGTCAGAACCCTGGTTTCAAGTCACCTTGTTCTCTTGTCATCTCCCTGCATCCATTGCCCACGTGGGCTGCACCAAATGCTGAGATTCTTTTGTGTTGGGCATCCTGGCAGGTAACTAGGAGCACATAGGTCAGAACCTGTGTGGGGGTCAAATTCCTCACCTTTACAAAAACCAGATCCACCGCAGGTTAGTACTGGTGCAATGTATAAGAATTACATTTAATAACATTAATCTTAATATGCTTATTGAAAAACATAGTTTTGCTCTCTTTGTGCTTGCAATATATGGGGCTCCATTACAGCTGAGGTGCAATGGTTAGGTAACAAAGGTATAGGGAATGTGACTGGGCTTCACCAATGTCCTGTAGCCGTGAGGTAGCTCTCTTTTGTTACAGTCCAAACCACATGGGTTTCTCAATGCAATAAACACATTTGTGAAGTGCCATTATGTGTTTGCTGCTTGAGTAACAAATCCACGAGGATTCCACAATGGCGTTTTTTAGCCTCCAGGAGCTTTTGATCAAATTATGGAGAAAGGCAGCCATAAAAATGACAATGACCTTGACAATGAATGTTTTCTGCATGTTAGATGCACTGTATGTGTTTCTAACTATTATACAAAAATATCATAAATTATTGTTTCTTTTTCACAAGAAGAAATTAAAAGTCAGGGGGGTTATGTGACAAATTAAGTAACCAGATATAGGGTTCAAATTCAGATTATGGGTTTAAACCCACATTATTCAACTATAGTATGTTAAATAAATAAAATGGTAAAATAATAAATAAGAGTTATATGGGTAATTGCTCTGGAAATTCATAGATCAACATAAGAGGTCAATTAGTCCTGTATTTGCTTGATAGCATTTTTAGGAGACAGTTTTAAAATGGATATACACACATAATATACACTAGTACACATGCATACACATACATATAAGTGATAATATGCATGTGTACACACACACACACATATATATATATATATATATATATATATATATATATATATATATTAGAGAGAAAAAGAAAAAATTAAAATCCCCTTAGAATTTTATATTCTAAGAAGAAATATAGGCCATGCCATGAAAAAGATGCACTCATCAGAGCTGACACATAGACAAGCGCTGAACCTCACCAACTGTAATTACATGTATTTCCATCTGATAGAAGAGGCTACTCTATCTACCCATCCTTTGTCTCCATTGCTATCCACAGCAGAACCATTACACAGGGTAATAAATGTAAGTGTATGTGTGAGGTTGACATATAAGGGTAGACAATGTGTTTTCTGGTTTTGCTCAGAAAGGAAACCTCAGACAGCAGTTGCATCTTGTGCTTGGCCATCTCAAAGCAATGCATAAGAGTAGTACAGGGGTTGACTAATCACTGCAGACTGCCAGGTTTGTTGCCAAAAGCAGCAGAAAAAACAGAAGGAGGATTCCAGTTTCTCTCTTGTGTTGAAGCAACAGTATTTTTGCATTGCACTGAATCAAGACTCTACATATTTTGTTTAGAATACACTGGTTTTATTCATTTATTTATGTTATTAGAGGCCAGGTTCATAAAATTTGTGCACTCTGGGGCAGGGGGTCCCTCAGCCTGGGTTGATAGAGGGTGCAGGCCAGGCCAAGGGACCACACCAGTGCATGATTAGGGCAGGGAGGGAGGCAGGAGCTTGACCAGCTGGGGAGGGACCACGGAAGGGCTCCAGGGCATGTCCGGCCCACATCACCCAGTCCCGATCAGCCAGACCCCAGCAGCAAGCTAACCTAGAGGTTGGAGCATCTGCCCCCTAGTGGTCAGTGCACATCATAGCAAGCAGTTGAGTATACTTAGCATATCATTAGCATATTATGTTTTGATTGGTTGACAGCCAATAGGACGACCAGACACTTAGCATATTAGGCTTTTATTATATAGAATTTTATATATTACCTATATTATAATTATTTATGTTATTCATTATCATTCACCATGACTTCTTTTATGTGTTCATTCATTTAACAAATATTGATCACCTACCTTGACATCAAGGTCATGGTATACATTTCACTGATCAGACTCACCATATTGCAGATATTTATTTGACATTCCTGAAAGGAATGTTTTTCTTAACAAGAACCCATCAAAGGTCAAGGGTTGTACTATACTGATAACAGCATATAATTTTGAGATTTTAAAACCACTAGTCAGCAGGAAAAGAAAAAATTTTCTTCTTAAAGTAATTTTTCATTCTGCCTTTGGGTACTCGAAAATATCAACATGGTGATAAGAAAGACTGCATATTTTCAAGTAAATGGAAACTTTATTATAATAGTTTGACTACATAGCCTTTAGTGTCTTTACTACAGCACAAAGTTTGATTGTGAAGGAATGTGTCTGGTTTTCTTATGATACTCATAAACTGATAGTGATCCAAAGCTAGCAGCTTTTAGTTGTTTCTTTGGTGTGTGTGTGTGTGTGTGTGTGTGTGTGTGTGTGTTTACTTTCCTGTGAGGTGACTCTTTTGAACAGAAAAAATAATATTTAGTACAAATATTATATTTAGTTAACAACTAATTTGAAAGCATCTGTATAGGGATTGGTAAGTCCAGAGTGTGATGTTTGCTATACTATTGGGCCTAAGGTTCAGAAATCAGTATTCAATAAGAGGGAGAAAGAAGGGGGAGAAATTGAACACATTGTTCTGGAAATTGTCAATTTTTAGTAGTCGTACTAAATTAAATATTTGGAATATTTAAGTGTCAAGGAAGCTAGAGATCTGGAAATTGATGTCCTGAAGTTGAGTTAAAATGACAGCACTTAGCAATGCCCTAGTGACAGAAAAAGGCATACTTGAAATTCTGGCTGTGTATAAAATATCCGGTTTGTAAAACTGCATATTTTATAACTCCCAAGTTAAATCACCTATGGTGTGACTTTTGGGAAAGAGTGTGGGTCAGATGTCATGCCATAACTTTAATAACTGAAGGAAAGTTATGTTTTATATAAATTCAGAGAGGTTAGGAAATAAGCTGTTAGGACATGAGTGAAGGCAGTACTGCCAAGAAAAATATTTCAATGGGTGAGCAATTGAAAGTCAGTTTCCAATTGACTGAAAAAGAGGTGATTTGAGTGGACAGTTCTTGTAGAAGAAGCTTAGAGATCACCCTCTCAGTCAACCAATCAAAGTGTAGTATGTGGAGGAAACTGACAGGAGAAAGCATGAGACTAAATCAAGTGTTGGTGGTCACCCTTGATGCAAGGCCGTAACAGCATGTCAGTTTCTTTCACTAATGGTGTTGCCTTTTTAAGTTAGAACTTAATGCTATTATTATAGGTTAGAACTCAGTAACCATGAGGTTAAAAGTGGGTGTAAAGCATGAGAATTTTGAATTTTGACTTAAACTCTATGCAGTTAAACTTTGTCTATAGAAATAAATACTTTCATTTTTTAAAAAAGAAAACACCAATATTCTCCCTTGATTGAAATTGGAAAGTCAGAGGGTCTTTTGTGGGGTAAATCTTATGTATTCAAGGCCAAGAATAGAAAAGTTCTGATATATCCTGAGCAAATGGTTTTCCAAAGTACTGATAAAAAGAATAGTCAAAGATATATTTGGGAGTTTAATCCAACTTGCCTTTGCACAAAGGTTATGAAGGCTGTGAGAAAAAGCTCAGTTTGGTCTTAATTCATAGTCATCCAGTATAGGGATTGGTAAGTCCAGAGTGTGATGTTTGCTATAGTTAGGCTCCTCCAACAGGCTGGCAGACAGACACTGCTCAGAATTAATCACATGTCAGGCTATGGTCAAATGCTGAATCACAGTGCTCTCCTTGAAGCCTTGAAGGATTCTGGCAAGAATCAGGCTGGCATGTTGACCTGTGGGGTCCCAGGGCCTTTATCAATTGCACTGCCCTACCCAGAGTGATCTTTCCTGACTGGAATCAGTGTCTCAGGATGAGTAAGGGGATGAACTGTGGTGATCACAGTTGCCATCTCTGCCTTGGCCTAAGCCTGGGATTCAACAGGGCTTTGGAGTTTATTAACAGCAAACTCAGGCAAATTAAATGAGGGAAATTATGCTACTGGAGACACAGCTTTCCTCCCCAGGTTCTCCACTACATCAACTGGCCTAACTGGTTTTATTTTCAATTTGCAAGATATGGGCTTTGAAGAAATGGAACCCCTTCTCTTGTTTGCAGGAACAAAAATTTAGAGACTACAGGCAAGAGAGAAATATTATCTTCTCAGAGTTATTTTTAGGGATTTTTAACAAACTAGCAAGAGTATACAAAATCACATATTATTAATGTGGAGCCTGTGATGTGATGGAGGGGAAGGAAATCATTTCATCAGAACACAGGATATGTTGGGCTCTAATTTTCTGTGAAATATTATTTTATGTTGATACATTGTTCTGATTTTTAAATAGAATACATACCAATATTAATTTCATGTTTTGTTGTTTGTTTTAAATATATTTTTATTGATTTCAGAGAGGAAAGGAGAGAGCAAGAGAGATAGAAACATCAATGATGAGATGAAATCATTGATCAGCTGCCTCCTGCATGTCCCCTAGTGAGGATCAAGCCAGCAACCCAGACATGTGCTCTGACCAGGAATCAAACCTTGATCTCCTGATACATAGGTCAATACTCAACCACTGAGCCACACCAGCCAGGTCATATTTGCTATTTTTATTCTTACCTATTGAAGTGTTAATAAAGTGAGGGTTAGTTAATATATCTTGGAATATAAATTAATCTAGCAAAGGACAGTGGCCAAGGCCTTATTGGATGCCCATTGTGTTTATAATATTCTAGTACTCATTTATAAGAATCAAAACAATCTAAAACACTGTCTGTGCCTTTCAAGGGCTAATAATTTTGGGGAAAGGGAATACAGAGATAGAACAGAAGAGTAAGAGTTACAGGCAAAATTTGATTGAATGCTGAATGAGAGCATAGGAAATAAATGCTAAAGCACACCATCAGGGCCAACAGGGATAACAAGAATTGGATTTTGAAAGGAGAATGGGAACTGGAGAAGTAAGAGCATTTGGAGAAAAAAGGAAGAAGTCATTAAGGAACTGAGTAGCACCCTAGCTGGATTTCACAATGGTTAGAGCTTAACCTATGGACTGAATGGTTTTGGGTTCAATTCTGGTCAAGGGCACATACCTAAGTTGCAGGTTAAATCCCCAACCCAGTCAGAGTGCTTGAGGAGGCAACCAATTGATGTGTCTTCTTATCATGTTTCTCCCTCTTTGACTCTCCCCCTCCCTTCCACTCTCTCTCTCTAAAAATCAATGGAAGAATATTCTCAAGTGAGGATTAACAACAACAAAATAACAAAATAAAAAGAACTGAATAGCTATATTACTTTTTTTTATCTGTTGAGGTTCTTTGGAAGATATAAGCCATTTTTTTATTCTTCTTTGTTCATATTCACTATCCCCAAGTCCTCTTCTCTCATTTCCTTTTAAATTACTTGAATTTACATTTTTTTTCTTTACACTTCACTGGTAGTGCTTTTTCTGAGACCACTAACACCTTCCATCCTATCTTCTACTCTAATAAAAGAGTAATATGCAAATTAACCATCACTCTGTGACACCTAAGCCATGCCCACCAGCCAAGCCATGCCCATCAGCCAATCAGAGTGACTGTATGCAAATTAATCCATCAAATATGATGGTTAATTTGCATATACAGGAGAGCAAAGACTAAAGACTAGTGTAGAAGGAAGCCAAGTGCTGCAGAAGGGAGCCAAGCAGTGGAGAAGGAAATGGAGCTGAGGCAGCAGAGATGGTGAAGAAGGGAGGGCAAAGTAGGGAGTGGGGGGTAGGGGATGGGGGAGAGCCGAGGCGGCAGAGAAGGGAGCTGAGGTGGAAGAGATGGGAGTTGAGGCAGCAGAGACAGGAGCCGAGGCGGGCTTCACTCCCTTCTCTGCTTTGCTCTGGCTCAGGAAGCCCCATTCTTGCAGGAATCTTTCTGCAATGGGCTACTAGTATATAATAAAAGCCTAATATACTAAGTGTCTGGTCATCCAGTTGTCTGTTCAACCAATCAAAGTGTAATATGCTAATGATATGTGAAGGCCGCTCAACTGCTCACTGTGATGTGCACTGACCACCAGGGGGCAGACACTCTGCCCAGCAGGTTAGCTTGCTGCTGGGATGGGGCCTATCAGGACTGAGGAAGACAGGCTGAACATGCCCTGGAGCCCTCCCATGATCCCTCCCCAGCTGGCCAAGCTCCTGCATCCTTCCCTGCCCCAATCGTGCACCAGTTGTCGGAGAGCCAGTTTCAGTTCGATTCCTCAGGCAAGGCTGAGGGACTCCACTGCTGCACAAATTCATATACCAGGACTCTAATTAAATATAAAGGTCAGTTCTGACATCTTGTCTTTCTAGACCTGTCTCCATAGGACCACCCCCCAGCCCCCATTTCCCATTGGCAAACTTACCTCATGTGCCTGGCTTCCAGGACGGCCCCTTCCCTGGTTTGCCTGGAAGTCACTGAGGCCTTACTCCCAATCTCCTTTCACATCCCTATTCTGTTCCTGATCTGTTAATATTGGACTGTCTTTTGTCCTCTCTTCCAAATCTGCACCAACTCCCTCTGTGACCTTATCTGATCTCATAATGTTAAATACCATATATGCAGATAAACTTCTAAATTTATTTTTTAAGTCCAGACCACTCTCCCAAACTGTGTGCTGCCTTTTGACATTTCTACCTGAATACACAACACATGCTGAAAAATGAACTCCTCATTTCTTTGCATTAAAACTTGCTCTACCCTCAGACTTTCTAACCCAGTTAATAGATACTCCATCTTTCCAGTTTTAGCCTTAAAAGCCCAGAAATCATTCTTGACTCTTTCCTTCTCTCGTTACCTACATCTGTAAATCCTGTTGGCTCTTCCATGTCTAGTTTCTGATTAGATCTTGCCACTTCCAGTGCTACCACCTTGGCTCATGCCTTCCTCATATCTCTTCTGGTTTATTCTAATAGCCTCCAAATAAGTCCCTGTTTCTACTTTTTTACACTGGAAATCTATTCTCAAAAGAGAAGCCAAAGTGCTCTTTTAAAATGAAAGGCCATGTGCCCTCACTGATGTGGCTCAGTTGGTTGGACATCATCCTGTGCACCAAAAGGCTGCTGGTACAATTCCCAGTCAGGGCATGTGACTAGGTTTTGGGCTCTATCTCTGGTAGGGGCTGTGCAGGAGGCAGCCAATGAATGTTACTCTCTCACATCAATGTTTCTCTCCCTCTCTCTTCCTCTGTCTAAAATATCAATAAACTATTAAAAAATAATATTTTAAACATTATATATATATATATAATACACACACACACACACACACACACACACACACGGTCCATAATAACTGACCGAAGGGTTGACCAAACACCCGAAGTCAGTCCTGCAGTCAGTGCTGGGTTGCTGTGATGACCCAGCATTGACTGCCAAGGGGGCTGCAGATCAGGCCCAGAGAGAGGCCAGAAGAGAGAGGCAGGGTCTGATTCGTAGCTTCTGTGGCAGCTGTTGATCAGCGGTTGCCTCTCTCTTTCTTTCCAGGTTTCGCCAGCAGCTGCACCTCTCTCTCTCTCTCTCCTGATATCCACAGAATCTGCCTCTCTGATCATCTGATCAGCCTGGAGATAGAACTAGAGATGCTGACTGGCATAGAAACCAACCAATCAGAACCAAATCTGGGTGAACTGCTAGGAGCCAATGGCTGCCCAGGAGGCGGATCTTTTGATGCTGACCGGCATAGAAACTGACCAATCAGAACCAAGTTGGCCAACAGGGGAGGGAGGGCAGTTGAGAGTGAGATCAGGCCTACAGGGGAGGGCAGTTGGGAGTGATCAGGCAGGCAGGCAGAGAGGTTAGGGGTGATCAGGCAGGCAGGCAGATGGTTTAGGGGGAATCAGCGGGCAGGCAGAGACAGTTAGGGGCAATCAGGCACGCAGTCAGGTGAGCAGTTAGGATCCAATGGTCCCAGATTGTGAGAGAAATGTCTGGCAGTTGGACATCCCCCAAGGGGTCCCTAATTGGAGATGATGCAGGCTGGGCTGAGGGAACCCCCTGTCTATGCACAAATTTTGTATTCCAGGCCACTAGTAATAAATAAAATAAGATGAAAGGCCATGTCACTCCTCTGCTCTACTGGTTCTCACTTTCTGTTAGAGTAAAAGCTAAAATCCCTTTGATGATCTTCAAGGCCTTTCATGATCTAGGATCTTATTGCCTCTGCAATTTTCTAGAATTTTCCTGCTTTCTCACTCAGATATAGCCACAGTGGCCTCCCCCCCCCCTTTTTTTTAACACACCGGTGAGCTCCTGCCTCACAGCTTTCTTGCTGTCTGTTCCTTGTGCCTGCAGTACTCTCCCCATATATCACATGGCTCTCTCCCTCATTTCCTTCAAGTTCTCACTCAGGTGTCATCCATCTCAGTGAGGCCTCCTCTAACTACTCTATTTTAAATTGCAAACTACTTTTCCACTCCTAGCACTCTTACTTTGTATTATTCATTATCTCTCTCCCTGATAAAATGCAAGTTCCAGAATACCAGTGATTCCTGTCTGTTTTGTCCAATGGTAAAGACTACATAGCATGTGCTCAGTGAATATTTGCTGAATGAATAAACAGAGACTGACCATGGCTAGCTTATGGAAAAGAAGATATTATTGGAAGTACATGGAATAGGTCAAAGAGTATAATAAGGCAGCGGTTCTCAACCTGTGGGCCATGACCCCTTTAGGGGTCGAATGACCCTTTCACAGGGGTCAGCTAAGACCATCCTGCATATCAGATATTTACATTATGATTCATAACAGTAGCAACATTACAGTTATGAAGTAGCAATGAAAATAATTTTATGGTTGGGTCACAACATGAGGAACTGTATTTAAAGGGCCATAAGGTTGAGAACCTCTAGTCTAAGGGAAAGTGATGAAATAAGCTTTGAGATTGAAACTCATCTCCTCAGGTTTCCATGTCAGGCTAACTAACTCATGAGCTCTATTTGGATCTAGGTTGAAATTCCTGAAGAAAAAAAAAAACTTCTGATTGGTCTCAATTGGTCACATACCTGATCCTTGGCTAGGGAGGGGTGGGCAACTTGATGCATATTTTTATCAAAACTGGATGCAATGGAGAAAGACCATTTCCTCCCTTCAAAATTAATGTGTTGTTAGTTTTTAAAAGGAAGATGAGTAACGAGCAAGTAAACAGGGTAGATGCCTATTCAATAGTCATTCAACCAACATTAAGCACAAACTATATGTCACACATTGGATTGCACAGATCAGAGAGTATGAGAGGTACAAACAGTCTCATAGGAATTATGTGTAATACAGCAGTCTATAGGGGGACCTAGAAAAGCAAGTGACTGCTTCTTTCTGCAGAGAGGGAGAAGTAGGCGAAAGTTTTAAAGAACATGGAGATGTTTGTTTTATTAGAGAGGATCTCGGCAATCTCATCCTGCAACTCTATTATCTCCAGTTGCTAAAGTGATACTTAATTAGAGCCTCTCTCATGACAGTTTGTTGTATTTGCTCTGGTTCTCTCCCTGGAATGGAGGGATATATTTAAGGAATTAGATCAGTTCAAATATCCAGAGACCTCAGGAACTTGTTGCTGATCTCACTTTCTCTGCAAATGAAGTTACCTGATCAAAAGCTTTACAATGAAATATGCACATAGTGTCCTCAGGGAGAAGTCAAGCGATCAAACCTTTGGCAAAAAAAGGTGCATGGCCAGTAAGCTTATAAAAGAGAAGAGAGGGGCAGCAGAGCTGAGTAGTTGAATGCACTGACAGGCGGTGCTTGAAGCTGTCAGCTTGATAGAATTCTTCACCTCTCTAAGACTAATGCCCCAAAGTCATAACCTTTATTCACAAGATTGAATGAGAACATGAGTTACGGTGCATAGAACAACTAGCACAGTGCCCCACAAAAATAATCAGTGGTTAAATGTCTTTTTTTTCTTTAAATTGATTTTTAGAGAGGAAAGGAGGGGGGGAGACAAAGAGAAACATCAACGTGAGAATGAAACATTGATTGACTGACTCTGGCACTCACTCTACCGGGGGTATCAAGCCTGCAACCCAGGCATGTGCCCTGACCAGGAATCAAATTGGCAACCTTTTGATGCATGGGAAGACACCCAGCCAACTGAACCACACCAGCCAGGGCAAATGTTCATAATTTCAATGCACGATTGCTGAGCACATGTCAAACTCTATACCCAGCTAGTATTCTACATAGAGCAATGACTAACACAGAAAAAAGTTGCCCCCTTCTCTGGGAGTTACACCTTAACACTTTGTAATCGGGCATTTTCCCGCCAGATCGCGTCGTAACAGGAAGAAAGAAATCCAATAATGGCCTGACTTTGCAAAGTCTGAGTTGTCTTGCACATTTTCGTTGTTGTTGAAATGCCAGGCCCTCCATATTTGATGGAATCTGTCTCTACTCATCGTTTTTGGAAAAAACTTGTCTCCCACGCTTTGGTATAAAAAGCGACATGACGAGTTTACTCATTTCCCGCAAAAATGTGTTTAATAGGAAATGCAGACAGTAAAAACATAATCTTTCATAATATGCAGGTGGTGATAAGTGTTGTGAAGAAAAATAAAGCAAGGGAAGAGGATCAAAAGTAAGGAAGTAGAGATGGAAAGTAGTTAATAAAGGGTGGTCAACAGAGATCACTCCGATAATGTGACATTGAACAGAGACCTAAAGGTATATGTATGTATGTATATGAAAGCAGTCATAGGCATATGTATAAATATATATTTTTACATATATACATACTTCATATTCACATATTTGTAACATAGGCTATGGTTAGAAATAAGAGAATGAAGAATTTTGACATCACCTTGACAAAATTTAAATCTACAGAATAATTTTTATTACTGAGAAAACTCAAATACAAACTCAAATACTCAAAAACTCAAAAACTTCAAACATCACACTCATGCACATACATTTCTAAACCCTCTATGGTTATGGCAATATCAATGTTTTGTGTTTTAGAAGTTAGTCTGTTATTATCATACTAGATGCCTGATGCAAGGGGATCGGCCCTCACAGCCACAGAGGCTTGCCTTGGGCCTCGCAGCGCCAGCTTCGTCTGGAAGGTCACCCAGAAGGATGTCTGGAAGGTTGTTTGGTTGTCCAACCTAACTAGCATATTACACTTTTATTATTATAGACTAGAGGCCTGGTGCACAAAAATTGGTGCACTTGGAGGGGTCCCTCAGCCCAGTCTGTGCCCCTCCCAGTTTGGGACCCCTCGGGGGATGTCCACCTGCCAACAGGGAGCATGCCTAAGGTGAAGTTGGACACCCTTAACGCTGCTGAGGAGGCAGGAGAGGCTCCCACCACCACCACTGTACTAGCAGCCATCAGCCAGGCTTGTGGCTGAGCAGAGCTCCCCCTGTGGGAATGCACTGACCACCAGGGGCAGCTCCTGCATTGAGCGTCTGCCCCCTGGTGGTCAGTGTGTGTCACAGTGACCAGTCATTTCCAGTCTTTGTACTGTTAGGGTCAATTTGCATATTACCCTTTTATTATATAGGATTATTATAGATTCTTCCAATTTTTGTTCAGAATTCTGAAAATTTTACTTGAGCTAGGATATTTTGGACACTGAGGCTTTTTAGACTCTATTAAAATAGACTTTGAGATGTGCGGTTATTAAATAGAGTCATACATTTTTGAGCTTGATATTCCCACTGTATTTGTACCTTAAATATAAGCTTTTTTCAAGGAGAAATCAAAGGAATTTTGAAGCTTTAAATTGACTACACCTACATGTTTGCTATTTTCAGCAAATTCCCTGTTAGTCAAAGACATTGCTTAGATTTTAGATTTTTCTTGCCTCCAGTCAAGTTTGTGATTTGTCATTTTAATTTTACCTTCAAAGTTGTATATCCTTCCCCAAGGTCGTTATCCACTTTTCCCCCATGTTAAAAAGAAAAGGACAATTATTAGGTATATTTCACCTTAGGGGTATCATTCTCGAGTGCTTTAACATGAGATTATTAAGTCAGTATTTCATGAGTGTTTTAGAATCAGAGTTAAACATATGTCAAGTGTTTCCTTATTTGAAAGTTGGCAACCATTCCCAACAGCACTGATTTTCATTTTATTCACTCGTAAAATCTTATAACTGCAAAGCTTTGTACATAACTTTTCCTTTATTCATATTTGCTATGTTTGGCATTTATGATTGGCATTTTTTAAAGAAAGATATTTGGCAAGGGACAAGGCTAACTGAACTGGATATTGCAGAATTTGGTTCTTTTATCTTTTATCCATTTTCTTTGTATATCAAGTGAACATAAAGAGAATTTTAATATAATGTCATCCTTTATGCTTCAAGATTTAAAAGAATATGTAACGTTACAGAAAAAAATAACATTTTTATGAAAAATTGGAAGAAAGGCACTTAGTGCCCAAATTCTAATTGTGTTAAGAAACCAAACCCAGAAAAATGGAGTGTTTTTTATAGATTAATATAGTGACAGAAGCTACATGAGAATCTGGGGCTTGTGACTCCCTACCTAGTGGCATTTCAACCATAACATTCTATTTCCCAAAGGCAAGGGGAAAACGTTACCATGTAAGTTAGCTTTTCTGAGATATATTATGTTTTTTGTTTTCTTATGTAAGGAGCCATCTATATGTTCATTTAACCTGTATCACTCTCCCAAAGCTTCCTCCAAAACTACCTATGTAAGTTAGTAATTTGAGTGAGAGTACTCTGTGAATTCATATGAACCAAAAATAAATTTGATCCAAAAACACTTACTGTGAATGCCGAGCAACATGCTAAGTCCTGAAGATAAAAAGACAAATAAGATGGGAAGGGCAGAGTTTGAAGTCAGAGAGCCTTGAATTGGAATCTAGCTCAGCTGATCAGCAGCTGTGTAGCCTTAGTATAATAAATTAACCTCTCTGAGCCTCACCCCACTTGGCCTACATGTAAGGGCAAATAGAACGTGACCCTTTATAGAAGGCTTAATCTATTTCACACATAGTAAACTCTAAATGTGAGATCCCTCCCTTTATTTAATTCACAGATTAATCAATCTATTAAGAGTCCAAACTAAACAGATGACAATGATACAATTTGATAAAAGTGAGTGACTTTTGAAGTGCTGAGGCATCCTTGCTTTATCCTGGGAGGAAGTGTGAGGGAAAATAGAGGAGGTATTTGAATGGGAAATGACATTTGTCAAGCAGACAAGGTAAGGAGAACAATTTTAAACCAGGAGAATTGGCCAAGCTGATCACAAGCCTGGATGTGTTGGATATAGAGCAGCACCAATTCCACAGAAATAGATCAAACTAAATATTCTAGTAGCCACATTTTTACAAAGGAACCATGAAAATTAATTTTGATCTTGCATTTTACTTAGGTATATATCTAAAACTAGAGGCCCGGTGCACGAAATGTGTGCACAGAGTGGGGGTGGGAGGTGGTGGTGTCCCTTAGACCAACCTGCACCCTTTCCAATCTGGGACCCCTTGAGGGATGTCTGACTTCCCGTTTAGGCCCAAGTGGGATTGGGCCTAAATGGGCAGTCGGACATCCCATTCACAATCCAGGACTGCTGGCTCCCGACCTCTCACCTGCCAATTGCCCCTAACCACTACCCTGCCAGCCTGATCAATGCCTAACTGCTCCTATCCCAGCCTGATTATCCCTAACTGCCCTCCCCCTGCCAGGATGGTTCCCCCCAACTGTCCTCCCCTGATGGCCAGGGTCCCCCACAACTGCCCTCCTCTTCAGGCCTGGGTACTCCCAACTGTCCTCCTCTGCAGCCCTGGGTCCCCTCTAACTGCCCTCCCCTGCAGACCTGGGTCCCCCCAACTGCTCTCCTCTGCAGGCCTGGTCCCCTCACAACTGTCCTCCCCTGTAGACCTGTGTCCCCCCTCAACTGTCCTCTGCTGCAGGCCTGGGTCCCCCCAACTATCTTCCTGGGCAGGCCTGGGTCCCCTCTAACTGCCCTCCCCTGCAGACCTGGGTCCTCCTAACTGTCCTTCCCTGCAGACCTGGGTCCCCCCCAACTGTCCTCCCGTGCACTCATGGATCCCCACCAACTGCCCTCCCCTGTAGGCCTGGTCCCCCCCAACTGTCCTCCTCTGCAGGTCTGGGTCCCCCCTCAACTGTCCTTCCCTGCAGGCCTGCCCCCCCCAACTGTCCTCCCCTGCAGGCCTGGGTCCCTCCCAACTGCTCTCCCTTGCTGGTCATCTTGTGGTGGCCATCTTTGGCCACATGGGGGAAGCCATCTTGTGATGGTCAATTTGCATATTACTCTTTTATTAGATAGGATAGTGTCATGTCAACATATCAGTATAAAAATTAGTGAGATATTTTATGTTCTTTAACTGGTTCTAAGCTTTAAAAATTGCTTTTTTAAAAATTTCTTTTCCTTTTATTGGAATGACATCAGTAAACAAAATTATATAGGTTTGAGGTGCACAATTCTACAACCCAGTATCTGTACATTGTATTATGTGTTCACCACCTCAAGTAAGTCTCTGTCCATCACTATTTATCCCCCCCATAATCTCCTCCCTACTTCCCTACCCCACCTCCCCTCAGTAATCATCACACTGTTGTTCCTGTCCATGAGTTCCTCTTTTTTTTCTTTTTCACTCAATCTTTCCACCCAGTCCTCCCTTCCCCAACAGCTGTCAGCCTGCTCTCTACCTATGAATCTGTCTCTATTTTGCTTGTTAGTTTATTTTCTTCATTAGATTCCACATATAAGTGAAATCATGTACTCCAGTTATAGTTTACATTCAATGTTATTGTGTATTAGTTTCAGGTGTACAACATTATAGTTAGATAACCATATACTTTAAAGTGTTCCCCCCAATATTTCTACTATCCAACTGGCACCACACATAGCTTTTGAAATCTGGTGTGGATTTCACACAGCACATTTCAATTCACATGAGCGATATTTAAAGAGCTCAATAGTCAGATGTGACTGATGGGTACTGTAGTGGACAGCAGATATAGACTAGTGGGTGTGTGGGTGTGAGAAACTTGGAGAATAGAGAGAGAGGAGATGAGAGAGGAAGGTAGGGACTGATGATGGAGGGTCTTGTGGGCTGAGTTATGAAAATAGACTTGACATTTTTAAGTAGGAGAATTATATAACCAGATCTGTAATTTATAAGATACCACTGTAGGGCGGGGGTGAAAGAAGGCCCCTCACCTAGGAGGCTGTCACAAGTTATGTAGATAGACTACTGCTTCTCCAACTTCAATGTGTGCATATAGAGCCTGAGGATCTTGCTAAAAATGCAAATTCTGATTTTCTATGTCTGGGTGTGGCCTAAGGTTCTGCGTCTCCTACAAGCTCTTGGGTGTTGTTGATACCACTGGTCCAGGAACCATACTTTGAGTAGCAAGGATAAAAAACTAAAAAGTAATGTAAGGGATTATTTTACCTAGAGAGAAGATAGAAACCTTTGTTGAATAAACAAAATATAAATAAATGACACATGTACTTTATTATCCAGAATTAACTACTTACTACTTTGAAGTCACCTTTCTCTGGTAACTAGCTGTGTCAGCTAAGACATGACTAATGGACATGGGCATGACTAATGGACAGAGACAGCAGGGGGGTGAGGGCATGTATGAAAGTGTGGGGGGGGCACTGGGGAATATGGACACATGCAATACCTGTTTTGTTAAGCCGTCGAAGAATTAAAGATGGAGCCAAACAGAATATTATCTAGGCTTTATTAGAAGCAAACAAATGGGCCCAGGGCTCCCCGGGAAGGGAAGGAGAGCCATGAGGCCGCACCCGAACTGAACTGGGCTGGGTTTTTGTTTTTTTTGTTTTGTTTTGTTTTGTTTTTAATTTATCTTTATTGTTCAGATTATTACAATTGTTCCTCTTTTAACCCCCATAGCTCCCCTTCTCCCATTTTCCACCCCAACCTCTGTCCTTGCCCCCCC
Organism: Murina feae; assembly: GCA_004026665.1. NCBI lineage: Eukaryota > Metazoa > Chordata > Mammalia > Chiroptera > Vespertilionidae > Murina > Murina feae. Next base: position 21,823 of record PVJC01028066.1, read on the forward strand.
ACTGTCCTCATCCATAGGTGCACAATTACTGTCCATTCTCTTCACGCACTCCCAACACCCTTAACCCCCGAAAATTGTCCATCCACTCCATTCTATGCCTCTGATTCTATTCTATTCACCAGTTTATTCTGTTCATCAGATTTTTTATTCACTTGATTCTTAGATTCACTCGTTGATATATATTTGTTGTTCATAATTTTTACTTTCCTCTTTCTTCTTCCTCATTCTCAAAGGACACCCTTCAGCATTTCATATAATACTGGTTGGGTGGCGATGAATTCCTTCAGCTTTTTCTTGTCTGTGAAGCTCTTTATCCGACCCTCAATTCTGAACGATAGCTTTGCTGGGTAAAGTAATCTTGGCTGTAGGTTCTTGCTATTCATCACATTGAATATTTCTTGCCACTCCCTTCTGGCCTGCAAAGTTTCCACTGAGAAATCAGCTGACAGTCGTATGGGTGCCCCCTTGTAGGTAACTAACTGCTTTTCTCTTGCAGCTTTTAAGATTCTCTCCTTGTCTTTTGCTCTTGGCATTTTAATTATGATATGTCTTGGTGTGGTCCTCCTTCGGTTCCTTTTGTTTGGAGTTCTCTGCACTTCCTGGACTTGGAAGTCTATTCCTTTCACCAGGTGAGGGAAGTTTTCTGTCATTATTTCTTCAAATAGGTTTTCAATGTCTTGCTCTTTCTCTTCTTCTGGCACCCCTATAATTCTGATGTTTGTGCGCTTAAAGTTGTCCCAGAGACTCCTTACACTATCTTCATACTTTTTTATCCTTTTTCTTTTTTCTTCTTTTCTTTTTTCTTTTTGCTTGTCCCGCTGGGTGGGTTTTGCTTCTTCATATTTCATATCTTTGACTTGCTTCTTGCAATCCTCTCGTCTGTTGTTGGATGTCTGTATAATATTCTTTATTTCAGTCAGTGTACACTTAATTTCTAGTTGGCCCTTTATCATATCCTTGAGGGTCTCAT
>PVJC01028067.1:0-22842 GCA_004026665.1 Murina feae
ATTATAAACTGGTGAACAAAAATGGATACAGAGGCAGAGCAGCATCAAACAGACTGTCAAATTACAGCAACAAGGACAGGAACATTGGGGGGGGGGGTAACAGATCAGCCAAGGGACTTTGGTGCATGCATTTAAGCATAACTAATGGACACAAAACACTGGGGGGTAGGGGAGGCTGGGGGAAGGGCAGGGGGAAAAAAGAGATATATGTACCAATCTTTGTAAAACTTTTTGTAATAAAAAAAAAAAAGAAGGTCCCGATGTTTGTGTTTCATGCAAAGTTAAACAGCCATTATTTATAATCTTCCCCTCAAAGTATAAATGCTATCAACTTGAATAAGCCAAAAAAACAAAAGAAAGAAAGAGGTCATGGTCAGGTGACCGGGTGTATAGGATTTTGGTGTATTGAGAATTTCCGAAAGCTACATTGCGTTACCTTTGCAGAATGTTCCATGGTGACCACCACCTTGGTTTTGGCACTGGACACCAGATCCATAGCACCTCCCATTCCTTTCACCATCTTCCCCTGTAAAACGGAAACAGAAAATAAAAAGTAATTCTCTAACTTTCATTCCTTTAATATGTGGCAGAACAAAAGTAACTTGCAAGAATCAGGCACTGGAATAATTAATGAGAAAAAAATCATTGGCCTTCATTGCTTAGTACATGAAGGTTTTCAACCTTAATATTCTGTTTTTCTTTCATTTTAAACACATAACCGTCACTACTGAGTCTTTAATTATAGGCCCTTTCAAAGCTTTCCCTTGGATACTGTGCAGAGTAAAATGCCATTTGGTGGTAGCCTGAGGCACTCATGGTGTTTCCCTAGTAATGAGTAATATCAAAGGTGGGTCTGTCTTTCTAAAATGACATTTATCTTGCTCTTCGAAAAGCAAACCAAAGCGAAATGAAAAACAGATTCCTGCTCGGCAAAAAAAACACAAAAAAAAACAGAAAACAGGTGCAGAGCTCAGGGTCCTTTCACCATTTCCACTCTATTTTTGTCCATCTGTCCATGTCCTCATTCATTAAACATTTCGCAACCACCTGATATGTGCCATACTCTGAATAATTCCCACTGCTCTCCCGTGGTTGCAGAGTTTTGGAAAAAGCAAGTGTTTCCAGAGATGATGAAATAAATTCGCACTCTAGTATACAGAGGAGAATGTCTTCTAAGACTGAAAACTCCTTAATATTTTATTTATTTTTTACTCCAAATGCTTTTGCTGATTTGACAGTAAACACTTCCGGGGCTCTCGGCTCCATTCCCATAATTTTGTAGCTATAAGGAAATTCAGCAACACGCTCACACCTGATTTTAAAACAGTCTCAAATCCCCAGCTTTCAGAAATATTTTAAGAGGTCAATGCACCACGGCATGAACATGAATTAGATGCGCAGTATAAAGAGGAGGAGCAAGCAGTTGGGATGTTCTCGTGGTTAGGAGCCACCGCATGTGATGGGTAGCAGCTGGCAAGGCGTGGGGGGGGGGGTGGGAAGCAGGAAAGAAATGGAAGGTACAAAATGGGTCTTTGGACACATGGAAGCTTGAAGTGAAGTCAAATCCATGTGGAAATGTGTGATTTTATACTTCTGTCAGCCATGCCTTCATCCCCAGTTAGCTGCAATTTTACTATGTTAGGCATCAGGTCATGCTATTTCTGTGGACAACACTGATATCTCATGGAAAGACTCATGGGTAAGTCAGAGAGGGTGGCAATTAATGTCTAGCATAAACCCCAACATTAAGGAAGTTTGAGATTTTCAAAGTATCAAATGACACAAAAGCAAGTCCATTTCCAAATGTCTCAACCTGCTGTGCTAAGAACATCCAGCCAGTCTTTTGTCCTTGGGCAAACTCTAAGGGTGTAAGTGCTAGAAGATGGATGAAGCCAATAATAATAATAATAATAATAATAATAATAATAATAATAATAATAAAATAAAACCCAGAAAACTAAGCTAGTGTGTTAAAAAGTCCTTGCATTTTAAAAAAGCATTCCTGAATGTGAATATATCACAGGCAAATTTTGTCCCCCAGGGCACAATGAATATAGGTAGAAACTTATGAAAGTCTCAGACTCTGGTCAATTTAAGTGAATCTGAATTACACATTTTAAATCGTTGTCCATTATTTCAGAAATAGTTATAGAGTGCCTACAGGGTACAAACACTGTGCCAGCAGGAGTACAACGAGCTTTAAAACATGGTGGGAGAAATATTTTGTTTCTGTTAAAAAATAAATTCTTGTGTGACCCAATGTGAATGCACAGCCCTCATTACTCAGAGAGTCAGGTGGTCTGAGGCCTCACCTCAAAGCATGTGCTACAGATTTCAAAGCATGATTTTCATACTTAAATACTGATTCCCAGGGGGGGAAAAACAGTCAAGATTAGCTGCAGAACCCGAGATCTATCCTACTAACCTGCTGGGTGATGTTGGCAAAACACCAAATCTCTATGGCTTTGGGTTCGTTGTCTATAAGCCAGGAATAAGCATATCTGCCCTATGACGGAGCTATTGAGAGGAGTGCATGAGAAAATGTGTAGAAAATTGTGTACTATGTAAAGAAAGAGGCTGGGGGCTTTCCAGAGGGGTTATTTCACAAAAGTCGTCTTCCAGATGGGAAAGAAGGTGGTGGTACCATCTCATCCAAAGCATTGCCAGGAAAAGCCTTCAAATATTTGGTTTTTCTATTACTTTCAGGATGTTCATTGTATTGGAAAAAGAAAAGAAAACATTTCCCTTCATTTGGATTCCCAAATGATTTCTGAAACAGAATCAATGACTAAAGGGAAACAATTCACTCTATATATATCAGCAGGGAAAAAAACAACAACACAGAGTGGTTGTTTCCATACAAAAACTATATACCAACGAATTGGGAATCTGAAAGAAAACGAGTACATTTCTAGAAACATACAATCTTTCAACACCAAATCAAGAAGAAACAGAAAATCTGAGCAGACCAATTACAACTAATGAAATAGGAGCAAAAAAAAAACAAAAAACTTCCAATAAACAGAAGTCCCAGACCAGACAGCTTCACAGGTGAATTTTACCAAACATTTAAAGAGGAACTAATACCTATCCTTCTCAAACTATTCCAAAGTATTCCAGGGAAGGGAAGATTTCCAATCTTATTTTGTGAGGCCAGCATTATCCTAATTCCAAAACCAGATAAACACATTACAAAAAAATAAAATTATAGGCCAATCTATATTCCCAATTAACAAGATGCTAAAATCCTCAACAAAATACTGTAGACTGAGGGGTCCCATGTTCGATTCTGGCCAAGGGCACATGCCTCGGTTGTAGGCTCGATCCCCAGTATGAGGCGTGCAGGAGGCAGCTGGTCGATGAATCCTCTCTCATTGATGTTTCTATCTCTCTATCCCTCTCCTTTCCTCTCTAAAATCAATAAAAATATATTTAAAAAAACATTAGCAAACTGAATTGAGCAATACATTAAAAAGATCACACACCATGATTAAGTAGGATTTATTCCTGGGATGCAAGGTTGGCACAATATTCACAAATCAATTAGTGTGACACATCACATAAACAAAATGAAGGACAAAAATCATACAATCATATCAATAAATGCAGAAAAGGCTTCTGGCAAAATCTAGCATCCATTTATGATAAAAACTCTCAGAAAAGTGGAAATAGAGGGAACATGTTTCAAGGCCACAAGTGACATTCCTATAGCTAAGATCATATTCAATGAGGAAAAACTAAAAGCAAGATTAAGAACAAGACAGGGATGTCCACTTTCGCCACTATTATTGAACATAGTACACAGAAATCAGACAAGAAGAAGTAAAAGGGATCCAAACAGGAAAGGAAGAAGTAAAACTGTGATTTGCAGATGATATGATTACTATGTAGAGAGAACCCTAAAAACTCCACCAAAAAAAACTACTAGAACTGATAAATTCAGTAAAGTAGCAGGATACAAAATCAATATCCCAGAATCAGTTGCTTTTGTTAATGTTATTGTTGTTGTGTTAATCTTCCCTCACTCGAGGATATTTTCCCATTGATTTTTAGAGAAAAGTGAAAGGGAGGAGGAAAGGCAGAGAGAAACATTGATGTGAGGGAAATACATGGATTGGTTGCCTCCCGCCTTCAACTAAGTACGTGCCCTTGACTGGAATTGAAACTAGGACTCTTCACTCTTGAGGCTGATGCTCTATCCACTCAGCAAAACCAGCTGGGTGCATTTTTATACACCAAAATGAATTATCAGGAAAGGAAACTAAAAAACAATCCTATTTACAATTGCAAAACAAACAAACATCAAGAAAACACCTAGGAATAAATTTAACCAAGGAGGTAAAAGACCTGTACTAAAAAAAAAAAAAAAATTATAAGACACAGAATAAAACAAATGAAAAAGACACAAATAAATGGAAGCATGTACCCTACTCGCAGTGCCCTCCAGAAACTGGCCCACAAAATCCTCTCACATGAAATCCTTAATCTTTTTTGCTTTCTGCAGTCTGGACACCTGACCTCCAAGGTAACTTTGAAAAATACTGGACTTTCTTCAGTTTCAGTCCTTAAAAAGATTGTGTGTAACAGAGCCCACTTACTCAGAACCACACTGCAATGTTCAATATGAGTCTGGGGGTGGGGAGAGTAGACAAAAACATATAGGGGCGCTAAGCCACTGAAATTGAGAGGCTCATTTGTTACAGCAGCCATCATGAGTGATAGGATGATGTGGTGCCCAAATGAGTTCTGTGGAGGGTGGGAATTCAGTGTAGAATTAAAACCAAATGCTACATCTATCCAACCGAGCAGGGTCCTAGAGCAGGCCTCTTAAGGAGATAAGTGGAGGTGGGTATATGCCAGGTAGCGAGCTAGGCACTGTAATGCACCTCTATTCAAATGTCCAACACATTGCTTGGCATTGTACACACGAGATGCTGACCTCACCTCCATCTTTATTTTCCTTCTCCAAACCCAACTCCCTATTCCACATAAAAAACAAGAAGCTGATAAAAACAGAGGGGTTAAGGAAGTAAAAACATGCCTTAAAATAAATCACAAGAGAGAAAGTGACACTTGGAGAAAAATAGGCCTATAATGAAGAGGTTTTCCGGGCATGCTTGGAGCCCTGGACCAGAGTGAGACCAAGTGTGGTCTTCTCGAAATCTCATCAGCAAACATGCAGTTCTTGAATAGTGCCACTTTCGTTCTGAAATGTGTTCTGCCTAGAATAATGGAGAGATGATTGCTGGATACTCATTTCACAGCCAACTCATCTTTTTGCAGTTAAGGGCTGACCCTAATATCAAGGATAGAAAGAATAATGGAGAGCTAGAAATGCTGTGTGCGCTATTATAACAGATGTACATCTTTCCTAAAAAAAAAAAAATACTAACTCAAGTATCATCTTTAAATCATAAATATTTATTGAGGGTTTACTATAAGCCAGGTACCAAGATAAAATGAATATAATTACCTACCTTTTTCTAGAAAATAGAAACTAAAATCATTATTTTAAATATATTCTATTTAATTTGACACTACTTCCTAATATTAGAATTTTTTAAAAAAGAAACTCTGGTGATAAAGCAATAACATTGAAAAACCTCAGAGCATCAAAGAACAAACATTAAATTGTACTTCCAAAGAAATAGTCACTCAAATTCTAAATATGACCTTTAGTGACATTTTAAGGTTTTTAGTACAATCGAACTGTTCTGGGAAGTGCTGTTTAAAATAAACATACCAAAAAACATTCTTGCCATCGCCTTTATCATTGGTATATAAATAATAATAATAGCTTATATGAAGATTCTTTTTACTTCTAAATATTCTGGTCTGAAGTTAGAAACAAGTTACAATATAGAAACAATTTTTAAAGCATTTTAAACTAATGTTATGTGCCTCACTGGAAAATGTGAATCGATCGGACGTAAAATGGAAAGATAGCTATGCAGTGATCTATTAATAAAACCAGGGCTTGCTCAATATTTCACACTACAATTCACATGTAAGCCCCTTGATTTCTGTCTCACTTCCTCATTATTAAAAAATGCTCTCGGAAAGAAAAGGACCTCTAAACAGGTTCCTAGCTATAGTAGGAATGAGGGAAACTAGGACACATAATAACATTTATTTAAACACAGAGAGACAGGTTATAACTCCACTTATTAGGGAAAATAAAAGATGTACAATCTGCCTTAGTTTAGCAAAGTTATGACAAAGTTACAGCAGACAAAGTTACTATTTCTTTTTTCTTTGTTATACTTTGCATTCGAAACCAAGAAAAATACAAGTTTCCCTTCAAAGAGGAATTGCATTTCCCAGGAGAAGTGCGTTGAGAACATAAAGTAACTAATAGGGAACTGGAAATATAATAATAGTCTCCCGCTAGGTAAGTTAACAAAATTACTCATAGCAAATATATCATCAATCATAATGTGGGCTCAAAAGGTGTCAAAAAAAGCAGTAGCTGGGTGAACTCAGCATTTTATTTCAGAAAGTTCTCATCCTTGTTCTCTCGGGGACTTTGTTTCACCAGCGACCCCCTCCCTCCTGGTTCTCCATCTCCCTGTCGCTGTAGCTCCTCTCTGTTGATCTCTCAATGCCCTGAAATTGCTTTCTGCCTTGACCGTGGTCTTGAAGTGAAGACAACTCAATCAGGTCTCTCATATTTAATCATCTGATTCAGTAGACACTTTGTGAGTCTTTCTACTACATTCTGCACTATTTTCCACCAACTCCTTGAAACTGTCCCCTCCTGGCTGGTACAGTACCTCCCTCCTCGAGGCTCTCAGGTGCCTCCTGGCATCCGTCTTTCCATACCACCTTTGTGTGCCGGCCAACTTAAAAGCTCTGTTCTTGGCCTCCTGCTCTTGTTTCTACTTCTTCTCAAAGAGCAACTTCTCAGAATATAACCTTACCCTATCTCTCATGATATCTAAAGCCACATTTCCAGCTCAGATCTCTACTCCAAGTTTCAGATATCAACTTTCAAAACCTCCCCGGTCACCCTGCAGCACAGTCGGTTAGCTGCTTCCCCAAACTGCACCTTCTTGTTGGTGGGCACATAATGAGGCTACATTTTCCAGTCTCCCTTGTAGTTGGAGACAATCATAGGAATAAGCTCTGGCTGAGGGGAATTGGGTGAAAGTGATACAGAACCAAGCTGGACCATAAAACTACCCAAGAACAACACTCCATGCTCCTCCCCTTTCTGCAAACCACAAGTTGAAGATGGCAGAGCCATGGGACGAAAGGAATCTCGGTCACCGAGATTGCACAGAGAAGAACGGCCGGCCTGACAGGCACACTTGCTGCTGTTCCATGGCGGTGAGAAATAAAACTTCTGGAATATTGTTAATCATTACATGGCTCAGCTCAGTGTGGTCCAAATCAAGTTAAGTGTCTTTTTTCCTTATCTAATCCCTAATGTCCCATCCCCTAGTGGCCATCTATCTACCTCAAATTCCAAATCAGAAATTTCCTATCGCCTCTCTGTTGCTATCTATGTACAATCAACTAGTCATCCAATCACAAAGAACTCCAATTTTTCCAATAGTTCTTGAACTTGACCTTTTCTCATCCTAGCTAAGATCCTGTGATTTCCCCACTAGAATATTATAACAACATCCCTAATATGGAGCCTCTGTCCAGCCTTGTCCTTCTCAAATCCTTCCAACCCACGGCCATGAAAATAACGTCTGATTTCACATCATTCCTTGGCTTAAAAGCTTCACTAGTTCCCTAGTGTTTCAGGGTCAAGTCCAAGTGCCTCAGCCTGACATACAGGCCTCTGAGAACCTGGTCTCTACCTGCTCTTTCCTTACAGCCCAGCACCCACTTCTATGCCAAGAAGTTGCTTGTACACGGCATATGGCTTCGCTGTGTCACAAAGTCCCGCCCACCCTCATTCCATCATGTCCTCCAGCTTATCTTTTATGCATCAAACCACGACCACTTTTCCAGGAAAAGCTCATGTGCTCCTGTACCATCCCAGCAACAAGGTTTGATCAGGACCTCTTCTGGCTACTCTCACAGCATCTTTGCTTGTCACCATTTTAGAATTTACCGCTTACTTGTCTGAGATCAGGGCTGACAGCCACCCGCAAGTAGTGGCAAGGCTACACAGGAAGTTATAATTGAAATTCTCCTCTTGAGAGGCACCCTATCCCCTCTGTAATCCACCTGCCCTCATTGCCGTCATCTGGAAACTGAGAATATCACAGACCTTCCAGCCACGCCTGACATCTGTGCTGACTGATCACATCTAACCCAGCTCATCAGTCCTTGTGCCCTAAAGAAATCAGTTAATGTCACACAGCAAAAATGAGTTCGATTCCTGGCTATTAACACTGGTTATCACATTTATAAAAGTATAAATCCATTCAATAATGTCTTCCTGTTTCACTTATGAAACCTCATCTCTCCAAGTAAAGAAAAAGCTCTAGGGTGCATAAAATTGATGACAGGCCATTAACTCTACTTTGCACAGGAAATTAATAAGTATCTATAAGTTAATAGTTAGAAGCATGAAACTTTCATGTTTTCCTAAGGTGCAATCAATGTATGATGAAGTTTGTGCTTGTACATGAGGCACTTTAAAGACATGAACCTCTTTGTACAGGGTCAAAGAGACCAACACTCTGAGCTTTTTATTTGCCGGGTTAATGAAATGGACAGTCGGGGGAAACTCTGTGCTATTCTTAGCTCTGTTCTGAAACTGCAGTTTCAGTTTGCAGAGTCTATTCATAATTCTGCAGAGAGGAAACAGACCAACTGGCCCAGGAAGCTCAGCTTGTTTTATCAGGCCCCCTCAGGTACCTGTGCCCAGATATCAAGCACCGTTCCAGGACACATAACTTAATGTGATTAAGTAGTAGGATACAATAAATGAGTTATTTAATTGAGTTTATGAAATACAACTAAACGCTAAAGCGTCTGGTCTTTTCCATTATCCAAAACAGAATAAGCACAAGCTTTTAAAATCCAAGGATAAGTTATTTTCTGCATTAATACCCTCTCCCTTCCATTGGTCACTGAGAGAAATGTATGAGAATTATATGAAATTGGCCACATGTGACCATGTGTGACCTACAAACACGGGAGTTTCACATGGTTAGATTGAACTAATGTTCTAATGGTGGGAAAACAGATCTCATTTGTTATTACAAAAATAATTTTTAAGGTTTTTATTATTTTTAGGAGATCCCTACATAACCACAACAAAAATGACAGCTACAATACAAATGGAAAGGTACCAATTATTTTTATGTCTCCATGTACTAAAATAGATCAATCCCCTCCCCTCAACAATACTTTCACATGGAATGTTAAATTATTACTTAAAAACAAAACAACACAGGAAATAGTCGTTCTCAGAAATTTGACTTTCGGATTCTTTAAAGAGGGCAGGGTTGGTGGGGATGAAGGAGGGGGATGTGAGGATTAGAACGACAGGCAGGAGCATGGTTGCTCCATCACTGCCTCCCACCGTCTGCAAAGCTCTAAAGAGCAAATGACAGAATTATTATAATTACGCTGCCATCTCTGACAGCTGGATCGAATTTTCACAGAGAGACACAGGGGCTGAAAGAACATTATTAAGGAATACATTGAAATCATTACTAGTGTTTTTATCCACAACAGAAAAGACCAAAAAATAATGTAGCAGAAAATTTTAAAGTAAAAAAACACAAAGAAACAAAGCAGTCACTTAAGAACAATTGTGTAAGAATGCTAGGTCTACCAAATGCGGTTGCCCTACTGAGCAAGTGTCAGAGGCTGAAGTGGAAGGAATAAAACCATTTTGATTCTACACTGTTAATAAGTACTGTTTATTCTCAAGATGTCCTCTGGGCTTCACTAAAGACCCAGTTTAATGACTGCTAAGTACCTCCCATGGGGGCGTTAACAACTATGAACATTAATGGCAAATTGACAACTCTGGTCACTGAGTTTTGATTTGTTTCCTCCTGTGTACATCCTAACTATAAAAGGGGAACCAGTGCCTCTCCATGTGAAGTCAGTCCCAGCTCTGGGTGGCTAAGAAAGCACAAGCCACTTTGGAGACTAAGAGAACCATGAGCAGTACCCTTCCATGGAGGTTCACATCCCAGACCACTGTGAGGTCTGAGCCCAGGAGGGAGAAGCAGGTCCTCCTGGTGACAATGACCCACCTCCGGAGCCACGGAGACCACTGAGGGCAACGTCCCTGTGGGGGGTCCTCAGGGCACAGGCATCCGTCTCTCCTCTGAAGAGCAGAAGCTGAAAGTGCAGTGAAGGTACAATGGCTCCTCCCCCCAGAGGGAGAATGAGGTAAAGAGACAAACTTCTTCAAATATTGAAATGGATTAGGATAATTATTTCAGAGAATTTGCCATAAAGTTAATATTTTTGAGATACACAACAAGAAATATTGAGAGAACATTAATTTCTTTCTTCTTATCTTTTCAAGTCAGTACCACCAGAGCAAGTTCTTGAATGGCAAAAAAAAAAAAAAAAAAAAAACCATCCTATATAATAAATGCCTAGTATGCAAATTGACCGAACAGCAGAACAACTGGTCGGCAGGGGGTGGGGCCAGAGAGCAGGTGGTGCCAGGCCAGCCAAGATGGTTGCCAATGGGCAGAGAGAGGGAACAGCAATTATGAGGCAGCAGTGATCGGCGGTGGCAGTGGAGAGGTGATAAGGGGGCATGGTCGGTTGCTGGCCTGAGCTGCAGAAGGAGGCCGGACTGCAGCTTAGGCCCGCTCCCTGAAGTAAGCCATCAGTTGGATATCTCCCAAGGGCTCCCAAACTATGAGAGGGTGCAGGCTGGGCTGAGGGACCTGCCCCCCCAACTCCCAAGTGCATAAATTTTCATGCACTGGGCCTCTAGTATTGGGAATAAAAATGAAAAGTAACAAGTTAAAAAAACTTATGGTGAAAGTCTTGGCCATGTAAAAATCAAAATACTGAGTATAGAATGAAAAAAAAGATATTCTTTTGAAGTAAAAGACAAAGATCAGAAAAGGCAGAAATATAGAGAAACATAAAACTTTAATTCATTTCTTAATTTGCTGGTGTCCTAACTCCCTAAACTTTGTAAGTGACCATTTAAGTTTCTGAACTTGAAGTTCTCAATAACTTTAAAGCCTATAACACCAGAGATGGATGTTACATGCATGAAAAACAGTATTAAAAATAAATGTCTAAGTAAACAAACTTGATAATTCCAGTTCTACTTCATATGGAGCCCAAGTTAAGGTACATTTTACCTTGATACCGATGCAGGTGAGGATCAAGAGCTACAGTGAACGGATGTATTCCTTTCTTTGCTACAACATCCGGTGGCAGACATGGCTGCGCTCACATTCTCTTGACACTCAAGCATGGCAAACACTAAAAATGAGCTACTTTTATTCCCAAGAATGCCATTTGTTGGCCTAATATTTAGAAGGAAACAATTACCTTGATAATCTCCTTAAGGCAAAGCTATTCAGAAAGGAATTACTGGTTTTCCTAACCTCCATGAGCAGATCTAAAACAGAAAGTTGTTGACTTTTATTATTCAAAACTGAATGACATGGAATGTAAAGTACAGCAGAGGGAACATAGTCAATGATCTAATCTAATAAAAGAGTAATATGCAAATTGACCATCACTCTGAGACACCTAAACCACGCTCACCAACCAAGTCATGCCCACTAGCCAATCAGAGTGGCTGCATGCAAATTAACCCAGCCAAGATGGCAGCTGGCAGCCACAGAGCTGCAACAAGCAGGAAGCTTCCATTGCAACTGCCTGACTAGGCTGGTGGGCCTCTGCTCAAGCAACAATGTTTTAATTATAGAAGTCACAGAGCTGAAGCAAACAGGAGGCTTCTGTTTCCTGCCTAGGCCTTCGCTCAAGGTAACAAAGTTTCAATTTTGGAAGATAAATAAACCCCAGAAACCTGATTCCAGCCAGCCTCACTGGGACCTTGGGTCAATAGGAGCTGTGGGCAGCCTGAAAACGGCCCTCAGCCTCTCACCCAGGCTGGCCACACCCCCATGGGGTGAGGGTCCCCACTGGGGGGCTTGGCCAGCCTGCAAACAGCCATCAGCCCCTCACTCAGGCTGGCCAGGCATGCCAGCAGGTGTACATCCTCTGAGGGGTCCCAGACTGTGAGAGGGCACAGGTCGGGCTGAGGGCCCCCCTTGCTGAGTGCACAAATTTTTGTGCACTGGGCCTCTAGTAATGTAATAATTGTGTATGGTGTTAGATGGGTACTAGAGTTATTGGGGTGATGTTTCATAAGTTATATAAATGCTCATTATGTTGTATACCTGAAACTAATATAATATTATATGTAAACTAACTGAAAATTCATTTTTAAAAAACTGGAATAAGTGTGGGTTAGTATATATGCACATAATACTTAGCTCTGTCCACTGAGCAGACCTACATGTAATGACATAAAGTAGCAACAAGCAGATCTAATACTCAAGGTTTCAAATACTATCTATATATATAAAAGCCTAATATGCAAAGTGTCCCCTTGGGAGTTTGACTGATTGGGAGTTTGATTGCTCACTATGACATGTGCTGGCCACCAGGGGGCAACACAGAATGAAGGAAGGCCCCGGCCAGCAGCTGGAAGACACTATGGACCCTACCCATGCACAAATGTTGTGCACTGGATCTCTAGTCCTTAAATAAAAGCAAACAGGGCTCCTTGCAAAAATAACTGATTCTAGGGTAAGTAAATATAAGACAAGCATCTTTTAATAACAAAGTAAGAAACACTCAACAAAAAATTTTTTTCAGGGAAGTGAATAGGAGCCAAATTGAAAGAGCTCCCGATGGCTACAGCTGGAACAATTTGAGCACGAAAATAAATTAACATGGTATTGGATTATAATTAAAAGTATAAAATATACATGAGTCCATACTGCTAAACAAATGATTAAATAAATAAATAAATACATAAAAACATAAATGCCAGATAAATCTTATCCTTACATGAACTTCAGATAATAAAATCCTCCTATAAGACACCTTTGAGGGTGGGCTAAATCTATTGACTTACTTCTAAAGAAGAAGGTAGGGAAAGGAAATAGTAACTTTATAGTGAACAAACCTGGTATATACTACCTTACTTGCAGAGCGTAAGTAGATATAACGAGCTTTCCTTTATTTAAAAAAAAAGAAAATACAAGGAACAGCTAAGTATATTACCCGAAAACAAGTCAGAAAAACAATTGGATGAAGTCTCTTCCTAGTATCCAGAAAGAGGTAATTGAATCTCCAAAGAAGATGCTTCCTGTTTTAAAATGTCCACTGTGTTGAATTTATTGCAGCATTTTTCTTTATTATTGCTCCTGATCTGCTGGATGGTGCTAATTTAGTTGGGAAAGAAACAGTAAGCCTACAGATGTCTTCTGTAGCTTCAGTCTAGACAACTTCTAAAAATGCAGTCAGATCCTCTAGGACTAAAATTACAAAATTTTCCAAATGTGCTTATCAACAAACCATGCGTCTTTCACCAACCTGAAGCCATGATGTAAGAAAATTAAATTTCCTAAAAATGATATGATTATGAGCAAAGGTTACATTCAGGATAGAAATATGTTAGCTGATAAAGCTTCTACATGCCAGAGTAATAAGTTTATTGCATAAAAAATTCTGCCAATAAGAAAAACATTGTTTTTTTAACGAAGCTATTTCTATATATTATTTATAGATTAGGTTTTAAGGGTCTGATTATTTAGATATTATGCATATTTGTCTCTATTCTAATATACATTTTTGGCCTTTTATTATTTTATAATAAACTAGAGGGCAAATAGCAATATTAAAATATTTCCTTTACTTAATTCCCTTTTAATGTGCATGAATTTCAAGCACTGGGCTGCTAGTGAATTTATAAATAAGTGGAACAACAAATTGATGTTGCTTCTCCTCTCTCCCTCCCCCCCCCCTTCATCTCTCTATAAAAGCAATCAATAAAAACTATCTCTAAACCAAAGGAGTAAAGTAAGAAGCGAAGATTTCATCAACTGGAAAAGCCAAATTTCATCATTTAATAAGATTGGGTGTTCAGATTCATTAGCCTTTAGCTGCAGGGTCACAATGTCGTTGGTGCTTTGGCTTTATTCCCTGTTAAGTCATACCACCAACACCATTATTCGTGAAATTGCTAATAATGGATTTCTAGAAGACCTCATCTATCATTTTTAATGTTTCCTCCCCTCCTTTTAATGAGAAGGAGCTGCTATTGTCATACAAACACGTCATTAGCCAAAGAGATAGTTACTGAAAACATCAAATGCAGTCAGTGCTCATTCTCTCTGTAGAAGAGGAGAGAAGAGAAAGAATGATGGGAAAGGAGAGAAGAGAAAATAAAGAAACTGATTGTTTGCTGGCTTTTTTTAAAAAAAGTGACCAAATGCCCATTTTATACCTAGAAGTCTGCTCGTCTGTTCTGACAGCAAGCAGACAGGGAGCCTGTGTGCTGGAGGGCATGTGCCTGCCTGGGAGTCAGTCAGGTGTGTAGGTCACCTTCCTTTCGGTCTTGGGTTTGGATACATGAGTTCCCGTGGATAAAGTTCGTAGAGCTAAAGTTCGTAGAGTTGGTCACAAACACATCATGTGAAGCATAGCAAAGAGAAGAATATTCCCTTCCCTTCAGAGCAAAAACAGATGGAGACAGTAATTAAAAGGCAAAGTTCTTCAAGATTGCTGAGAACTGAGATATTCCACACACACACAAAGTCTATTTCACTATCTCATATCCCTTTGCTACCTAAAATATTAACACTTGTGGGAACCTAGGCAGAGTGAGCTGACTTGCTAATGGATTTGCTATTGTTTCTTTCTGATCTTAATTTTAATCTTTTTTTTTAACCTCAGTTCGGCATCCTCCTTTGCAATGATTGTTACATTTCACTGTTTTCCATTTAAGAAGCATTGAAAGCTAATCCTATAAAAATTCTAGTAGAGGACACAAACTCTCCCACTGGTCAATTATTTTTAAAAAAATGATAAATAAATGTTTAAAATACTTCACACATGAGATTACATAAATTATACCTGATTAGGCAGTGGAGACTTTAGAATCTGAGAGCTTAAAAAATTATAAAACGCAGAACATGCACATGATCCAAACAGCACCTTTCAAACTCCCAGCTTGATTAGCATCATCTGAGAGGACCAGGGAGCATAGAGCCAGCTTATCCCATGACCATTCTCCAGCCATGTAAGAACTTTCCTGTCCTGTGTCCTCACCTTCCCCTTCTCCTGAATTCTGTCCCTGGTGGGTGCTAGACAGTGAGTTGGGGGAGGCAGTGAATGAAGAGAAAAAGCAAAAGAAACCCATACAACCTTCCGCTAATGTGGGCAGCCTGCCCCGACCTTGGCTGGGGAGTGTAAGTGAGAGGACAGCCACTGCTTTGGAATGCATATTACAGCAGGTTCACTCTCTTGGACTGGACCCTTTAGTTCTTGAACCAAGACTGAGTTTGTGAACTGCAGCGACCCAGTGACAGTTGATTATCTAAGAATGAGCTGAAATGCCCCGCAGAGGGAAAGCTTCCCTGACTGCATAACGTTAAAGGCATCACAGGAGATAAAAATAGCTGGGTTTTCATTTTATCCCATGTGGAGCTTGTTCAACATACTGAATATGG
Organism: Murina feae; assembly: GCA_004026665.1. Lineage (NCBI taxonomy): Eukaryota > Metazoa > Chordata > Mammalia > Chiroptera > Vespertilionidae > Murina > Murina feae. The sequence goes on from PVJC01028067.1 coordinate 15,648, forward strand.
AAAACACGATCACACACATGCTTGCTAACAGCTGGCCTCTTAAGACATCCACTAACACAAAGAAAAGTCTCATCAAAGCTGTCTTTTTAAAGTGACCAAAGATAGCAGCGCTGCAACAACGTTGATAAGAAATAACAACTGCTAAGAAAGAGCCCAAAGCAAGGTCTCTGGAACAAAGGGGAAGAGGATTCAGGGAGCTTCCAGAGGAGAAAGACACATTACCTGCTTTTTAAACACAGAGGGTTTTTTGGAAAATCACCAAGTATTCAGGAATTTAATGACATACTTCTAAATAACAAATAGGTCATAAAAAAAAAACCTCACAAGGGAACTTAGAAATATTTGGAAGAGAATGAACATGAAAACACAACATGCAAAAATTGGTGGAATGTCACTAATATGTGCTAACAGAGACACGCAGCATTACTAAGTTACATTAGAAAATAAAGGTTTCAAATCAACGATCTATTGCAGAAATTGGCAAACTTTTCTGAAAAGAGCTAAATGGTAAATATTTTAGGTTTCGCAGGTCATATGGTTTCCATTGCAACTACTCAACTCTGCTGTTGTAGCACAAAAACAGCTATGGGTAATAAGTAAAGTGGCTGTATTTCATTAAAACTTTATTTACAAAAACAGGCAGTGGGGCTAGATTCGGTACATGGACCATATTTGCTGATCCTCATTAGAATATTAACTTCATAAAATGTGGAGAATTTAATCCATTTTGTTACTTGCTGCACCTTCAACCAGTGCATGGCCTTTAATATATGCCTAATAAACATCTGTTGAACGAACAAACTAACCTAGAGAACAGGCATATGAGTAAAGTATTATCATTTTACAGATGTGTATACTAAAATGAAATAATTTGTCACGCCACCAATAAGTGACAGAACCAGCACTTAAGCACAGGCCTAATTCTGTGCACTTTCCCCTACAGTACACTGATGCAGCAAAACCATCACTAAATAATTATAAAAGCATCATACTGTCAAATACATATTCTCTAACTGTCCTTTCTCCTTACCCATAGTTTGTAGTTTCCTCAGAATTAGTACCAAATGAACAGGTATGATAATGTTAAAGCCATATATACGTAAACATATAAAGATATAAACATATGTATATGTTTATGTCTTTATCCCATAATCTTTATATTTCTTTATCTGTATCTGCAGATTTAATATTTACACTACAATTGATGCAACAAAACCCCTAGATTGAATCTTGGACACAAACCCTTTAATTATATAAGAAGGAAGACAAGAAAACTACCTTCTTTAAAACAGACATCATATCTAGAAGACTAAATCAATTTTGTGCACTCGTACATGTAGCATACATGAGTATGGCATTAATTTTTATTTCTCTAAAAAAAAAGTAAGGAAGAAACAAACACCAAAACATCCTATTCTTCTCTGCCTTACAAATCCCTCATTTCAGCTCTCCACCTAGAAGGAGCAGGCCCTTGGCTGTTGTGTGGTTCAGATACAGCAGCCCTGTCCCATGGGCCACGGCTGCATTCTTTCAATAACCAGTTCCCAGAGCTGATCAGACGCATCTGCTTCCCTTCACAAGTCAATTATACATGGCAGCTGTTTTTCAAAAATAGGCATTAGGAAAGCCAGAGCAGTTCTGAATATAGATTCTACGATTGCACGTCTTTCTACATTTTCGTAACTTGCCTGGGTTTTACCATCAACGTAATAATCAGGGAACTGGAAGGAGCCGAGTTGCTGTTTTGTTCAATTTTCTCTCTTCAGATGCTCAGGGCAGAATTTTCAAAAAATCTGTGCATGCAGGACCAATGCTGCATACTAAGGAGCTATTAAAGAATAAGACAAAGAACATCCAACACCATTTGCCTGCCTTAAAAACGTAATGCATCTGACATCGCTGTGATTAATGGGCATGCCACAATGCAGAAAACCTCAAGGCTTTGCAACCACTGAAAGATTATCAAACCCAGTAAGAAGATAAAAATAAATGAAAAATGATGTCATAAAGTTGAATTTTGCAGATGCTTGACTGCCAGATCTTGCAATAAAAATGTATCTGCATTTTATAAATCAACATACTAGTAAATCTTTGGGGCAAATAGATTGCTCACTGAAACTGAGTAAGGAGGTTGAACTGTGCCTTATTCATAACCAATTCAGAGCAGGAAATCTGTCCTCAAAGAGTCTAATTTGGGGTAACTGAACATGAATTTAGGATGTGTTGCACTAGCAACCGCTTCAAGTTACACAACCAGCAAGTGACAAAAGCAGGATTTTAACACAGGTGTGTCTCACTGCCAGGCTCTTGCTCTTAGCGGCTAAGCGATGAGAGCCAGACGGGACCCCTGAAATTATCTTGTCTCAGACCCTCAGTTTATAGATGAGGATTCCACCCGAAGAGCTTACGTGCTGTGTTGAAGGTCACACCTTCATTACTGGTACATCAGGGCTAATGCCCAGGGGATACTTTTCTATGTTCCTTCTATTACCCATCTGGCCTTTTTCTAAAATTTGAAAATAGAAATACATTATGATTTCCATAAATTGCCTATCATCACTGCACAGTGCTCAAGAGGCCCTCTCTGATTCGTTGAAGCCTCCAAAAGCCTCTTGTGACCATGGCTGATGTAGAGAGACAAACATTTTTAAAGGAAAACAGCAATATAATCAGTAATTAGCTAAGGGTTTCTACTATTAGGGGGTCAATCATACGTTCCCTTACCTTGTAAATACCATTCTTGAATACACTAGTTCCCAAACCTGGTTACACATTGTAACCACCAAAATCTAAGAGATTTCCAAAGACTCTCAAATCATAGAGTGCGAGCCTCAATTCCTAAACCCAATTCTTTTTAGCCAGCGCCACAGAGAAACACACAGGATCCTTAAACATGGTACACCTCAGAAGAGTAACCTGCGCTACAGATGAGCTCATAATCCCGGGCCTGCCCTCCCTGTGGTTTCCCAGCACATTTCCGAAAGCGACAGCTGGAATACTGTGAACTACATCCCTAGATCAGCTCATTGCAGTCCTTCCTCCACAGTGAATTCTGAGAGGTTTCTTCCCTCATTTAGGTCAATAGTAAATGAAAACCGTTTGCATTTCACGAGCATGTTGGAACATCCCAGGTTTTGTTTTCCATAATAGAAGACAATGTGATTGATTACTTCTGGGGTCATGTGACCAATCAAGAGACGACTTTAGCCCTAGCTGGTTTGGCTCAGTGGATAGAGCATTGGCCTGTGGACTGAAGGGTCCCAGGTTTGATTCTGGTCAAGGGCACATGCACACCTTGCAGGCTCAATCCTCAGTAGGGGGCATGCAGGAGGCAGCCAATCAATGGTTCCCTCTCACCATTGATGCTTCTATCTCTCTCTCTCCCTCTCCCTTCCTCTCTGAAATCAATAAAAACATATATTAAAAAAAGAGAAAGGATTTTAATCACTCACTGTGAATAAGAAAATAATAGGATTAATAAAAGATTTATAAACTTGTTCAGTGCTCTTTCTAGTTACAAGGAGTTAGTTATGATAAACATTTGTATTTCTTACTTTTATGATAGAACATAATTATACCATTTTTTAAAAATCTTCCCTACCTCTTTCTTTATGGAAAATTCTACTTTGGCCCAGATCTTGCCTATTTTTAGTTCCAGCTACATAATAAACTGGCAAAGCTGAATATTTCTCAGGGTTTGCTTAATTAAAATTTCTCAAATAAGAAAACACGATACAGTACTTCTTTATGGTTAAAATAATTATTTTGTACTCTCATGGCAATCTGACAGGATTTTCCTTAATATTGCAAAAATAAGTATTCTGACCCAAGCATAATTCAAAAGGAAAATGTCCACTTACAGGGATCATCCAGTTAGCCAGGTCACCATATTTGGAAACCTGCATGGCTCCTAGCATGGTCAGGTTGACATGTCCTCTGAGAAAGAGAAAGAGGAATCAGCAGGCAAACTTCACAAACTTCATGTCCCTTTGCTGGAAATTGCCAGCAATTAAAATAAATCACTCTGTGTTCCCCAAAATGCAATTGCTTCCCCCCCAGCCCCCGCAGCACTTGATTTCCAAATACATCAGCTCAAGCTGACGTAGAGAAATAACCATTAAGAGTTCTTTTTTAGAAATGATAGCTCATATCGCTTCCAGAAGACGGATTAATACAGTTGTACACAGTGAGTTTGTTGCCTTCATTGAGGGAGGATGTGGCTTGATTGGAAGGCAAACATGAGCTAGAAAATGAACACAAAGTTTGTAGAAAATGTCAGGGGCCTCAGAGAGAACTTCTTAAAAATGTTTGCTTCGTGATAGCTGGCACACAGATATAAACTCCATTTGGGGGGCTCTGTTAATAACAGCAGGCTGGCTGTTCCCAGTCCCGACATGCGATGTGAATAGTTTCACATCTCTGTGCAGCCGAAGAAGCCCAGGACGGTTTCCTGGCGGGGAGACGTGGCTGTGTTCAGAACCTGGCTGACACGCTCAGCCAGTGACTCAGCTCGTTCCACATTGCGAAACGTGAGCAGTTCTGTCATTACATACCCTCTAATCATCGCGAATGACTCATCGCTGGAGAAGTAAGAGGCTCCTGGAAGAACGGTAACTGTTTCCTTGCCTAAACACACACACACACACACACACACACACACAAAAGGGGGGGGAAAAGGCTGTTAGATTTCTAAGAGTACTGTGGTGGAGAGAGGGCTCTATTCCTTTTCTGTTCCCGAAGGAGTGAGGTAAAATGCAGTGGCATTTGGGGGACACAATGGAAACTGCCCGCCCTGTGGAGAGCAGCATTCTGTCACTAACACTGTTCACATTTGCCCTTGCATGGTCATAATAAAGAGCAAATCCATTTTTTTTTTCATTTTATTATTGTTCTGAAGTTCTCTACCGATAATGCAACCTCTGCAGACAATGCGATACCCTTCCAGGCCCCCCAGCAGCCCCAATCCCCTCACCAGCAGGTGCTATATGCTAACAGGACTGAGGAGAAAGAATCCAGTGCTACCGTGGTCACTGGAGCAAAGAGATTGTGGAATAACCATGAAGAAATACAATTCTATGTCAAACTACAGCGGGAAGGCTCGGGAGGGGTGGGGGAGAGTTAATAGATCAACTGAAGGACTTGTATGCATGCATATAAACATAATCAATGGACACAAGACACTGGGGGTAGGGGAGGAGGGGGGAAGGTCAAGGGGAAAAAATGAAGACTTATTTAACACTCTTTGTAATACTCTAAGCAATAAAACAAAATTAAAAAGAAAAAAAAGAAATACAGTTCTGAAAGGAATAGCACAGGAGATGCACCTCAGATTTTTTTTTAATGAATAATCTAGAAAGATTCTTTAACATCATTAGGGCTGAATCTTCTCTTTCCATCTCAGTCTCTATCTCTCTCTCCCTCTCATCTTTCCTCTCTTGACCCTGGAAGTTGACTTTGATGAAATTAGAAATAACATCCTAATACTGGCCAATGTATTTAATGTAACCCTCAAGAGGACTCCTCTCAAAACTTACATCTCATAATAGAAGTTCAGAACCGCACAAGATCTTCATCTAATACTATCACCTGATTTACATCTACGCTCCTTTCTTCTTGTGATCTATTTCCTGTTAGTTCAGGAGAACCTTCTGGTCTCGACCAGAATAGTATTCACAGGCCCTTTGCCAAAGGTAGATCAATTGTATGACTTGCCATGCATTACCCTGGTATAATAGGACAGAGAAAAAGAAAGGGAAGGAATAGAGAAAGGCTTCTGGACACAACAGGGCCAGAGAGGTCTGACCATGCCCAGCCATGCAGCACAGCTGTACCCAGCCCCTCAAGTCTTGCCCGAAAGTTCACTTCTCCATCTATATCCCTCTCGAATGTGGAGAAAGAGGAAGACTATTTATAGCATGCTGAAATATTTATCCCCCAAAGGAGTTGGATGCTAAACAACAAAAACATTTTCACATCTTTCTGAGTACCACAAAGCTGAAAAGCTTCAGAAAATACTTTCCAGTGTGGTTAGTAGGAGCTTTTAGATAGACAGCACCTGAAAGTTGAGGGATGCAATGAGATGCTGCATGCAATGTCCTTAGCCTAGTGCCTGGCACAGAGAAAGGACTCCATAAACATGAGCCTTATCACTCCTCTCTCCGAACAATGCTGTCGTCCCTCAAAAAATTACTATTACAGGACCATGCATGACTTTTATAGTGAGTCATACAGCCAACCTGTGGACCCCAGGTTTCAGGACGGGCCTAATGCAAGTGAACCTTATCCTGGTACAAATTCCATGACCAGCAAATTCTGTTCCTCACCAATCCTGTGAGGTGGAGAGCAAGCAGGACTATGTGGTAGGACAGTAAAGCAGAGGAACATAAACATCTCCATTCCTTTGGTCTCTGTGTTAAATCACAATGACCTCACAATGGCAATTTCCAATGGCTGGCATACACGTCAGGCAGGCGCTATTTACCATTTCACAGGCAATCCTGAGGTCACTGCGGAGCTTCAGCTCTCCCTATGCGATTTATGAAGCACAGTTTTATTAAAGAGCCCGGACAGCACCTCTCATGCAGGGAGTTGTCAGGCCCCTGCCAATACATTCTGGTCTTTTACAAATGACATTTTTCAGAAGCAAAGTTAATTTTCAGCATTTTTAAACATCCAATAACTAAACAGAAATAGATATCCTAAAGTTGAATCCATGCTTTTCAAGTGCACTATCAAATAGGGTCAAGAAATAACTATAACTAATAATACAATCAATACCTTAAAGAAAAAGGGCTCAGTACATAGGAGGTAAAGGCCAGAAGCCAAGACTAGAAGACTATGTGTGTCCAATCTCTAGCAATGTGACCTTGAGCACCTCACTTCACTTTTCTGGGCTCAGTTTCCCAATCTGTATAATAAGGTTTCACCTGAGGCTCAAACTATACCATACATGTAAAAAATGACTCTGTAAATTATATGGTGCTATAGAAGTGGTTATTTGCAGGCCAGAAGGGAGTGGCAAGAAATATTCAATGTGATGAATAGCAAGAACCTACAGCCAAAATTACTTTACCCAGCAAAGCTATCGTTCAGAATTGAGGGTCGGATAAAGAGCTTCACAGACAAGAAAAAGCTAAAAGAGTTCATCACCACCCAACCAGTATTATATGAAATGCTGAAAGGTATCCTTTGAGAA